>JARFJB010002309.1:957500-1172500 GCA_036346205.1 Vesta saturnalis | reverse complement strand
TACTTTAAAAGAAAAAATAAATAAAATCTGAAAAAACCTATCTGCCGAAGCCTACACATTTTTATATTACTCATAAACTTAGAATGTACATGCTAATAGCCTTCAATGTACATACTTTAATAAACAAAATTAGCAGTAATCTATCTTACATAGTAGTAACATTTTTATTGTGGTTTTATTGACACATACATGAAAGTAAAATAGCATATTATACTCTTTAAAAGAAAGAATAAATAAAATTTTCAGTAACCTATCGTCAACAAATCATTGGCATTATATTACCAAACTTGTAACGTACATGCAAATAGTATACAATGTACATCTAATAGACACTATTATACTACCGATAAATTTGAAAGTTACATGCTAATGATGCTAACATATAACACATACTTCAATTAACAAAAATTAGCTGTGATCTATCTTACATAGCATTAACATATTGTGGGAATAATCTTGTATAAGTTTGCATATTAATACAAACACTGTGAAATAGTGAATAAACAAAATCTACAGTAACCTATCTTCCAAAGGTTAAAAATAATATATACTACCAATAATCTCGGAACATACATGCAGAATGTACATAATATAGGTACATATAATACATACTTTAAAGAGAGAATAAACAAAATGTACCATAAAATGTCTGCCAAAACATAGACATTCTCATAATACAAATAATCTTTGGACGTACCTGTAAATTGCATAGAACATACATTATACATCACATTATACAAATCAAGGCAAAACTAAGTATGGAGCTCCTTGAATGTGGAAGGAAAATTCTGTGGAGAATATCTAAGCAGGTCGTTGGGACATTTTGAAGAGATCTTTATGTGCCCCTTGATATGATCTCACTGTGTTCTTATCTGGTTTGAAAGTTATGATGAGAGTAGGAGAATGTTGTATACAAAAGAAAACATAATATTTATATTTGGTAGTTGTTTTTTACACAAAACATTACACCTATATAGTATTAACATATTTTACACAGTATGTTATGCATCAGGTGTATCAGGATACATATTTACTTTTTATATGACATTATCTAATCTAAGTTTTTTAAACTAGTAAGGAAGTGAAAAACTATCAGAGGCAAAGCATCTGTTTGGGCGGTATAGTTTAATCGGGTTGATTGTCAGCACGTTGTGTTAATCCGACCACTTTAGTCTAGTATAAATGTGATGGGGATGGCTTCTTCTGCTTCTAAGACCATTTTCATTATTTGGTCGAAATTGTCAATATTTTATGTGTTAAAAATATACATTTAACTTTACATACAGTTACATCACACCCTGCAGACATAATTTCTGTGGACCACTTAACACGAACTCTTTGATGTAGCACCGACCCTTTCATCTTCCAATCCATCGGTTAATTCACCTAAAAATTGGCCTAATGGGGGATTGTATTCATCTGGAAGTAATCATAATAGATAACTCTATCTTCCTAATTTTCCAAGCAGCGGAAAGCACATTTACTGTCGATAGAGGGTTTTAGGTTTCTTCTTTAAACCCCCAGTTAACATGTTTATCCTTCTCCTAAGGGGTATCACAACAAGACAACCACCCTGAGCTCTGTTGATGAATACCCAAAAATTTATTTATTGTATATTTGTTGAATAACCCTCCAGTTTTAGTGATATTATTATACTATTCGGTTTTGTATTGCCATACTTCATAAATTTCAAATATTTAATAACCTTTTGCGAAGGCTTTCTTAACTTCATCTATTACCTACGTACCTGTTAACGAGCGTTCATCGTAGTTATGTTCACAGTACCACGGGTTAAAACTTTCACCACATGAACGACAAAGTACAAACATTAATTTGGTATTCATTTTTAAAGTAGCACTGGGTGGAACAGTAGCTACGGCGGTAATACTTTACAGTTAATTCACCCCTTTGTATGAACAATTGAGGAACCGAGGGAGTATTTACTTATTAACATAAGGGATATTGTAAAAGGATTTTGCGTTACCTGTTGGACAACCATAAAATGCATCTCTAAATTGAGTGCGTCTTCCTCTACCATCAGTGGCCGAAAATCACACCCCAACATATCGATAACCAAGTGCCCTAATACTTTTATTCTATTTGACTTCGCTAGTATAGCTTCATAACGGTACGCTAAAGTCTCCGATGTGTTACCCGATATTAGGACGACAATGTTTAGAGACCTTTACCATAATGGAGAGTCACGACCAGAGTTTCGAGCTGGAAAAATTGCCGAGACCTCCCGGATATATCGTTCTCCTCTCCATAGAAAGGAACATAGTACGTACATAGTGCATCCCATTTTGGTTGATACAGCCAGATATCTCGGTTGTTGTTGAAGATAGAACCTTGCGGTTTCCGCGGTCCTGTGCCACTTTTTTGTGAAATTCAAGATGGCCTTAACGGATTTTGCTTAACTTCTTACGTTTATAAATTACAAGGTGTTTTTGAAAACCCACACTTTTTGGATCCCCTCCATATCTAAGAAGTTTCTCAGCGTGTCAAATTGAAAACTTGTACCATAGAGAATTTTACGTAGAATCCAGGGGCGCATTCAATTTTTTTTTTCGGGGTATCGTTATGGAGATAAGACTCAAACTTATGATTTTTTAATGGAACACCCTGTATTTTATTACTTATTTTTTTTCCTTCGAAATGATATATAATATATAAACATGAAGTTTTAAAAAATGCTCCAAAATTACTAAAACATTGAATTTTAATAGAGTGCCATGGATTTCAAAGTTTTACTACAGGGATCATTATTTGTGATTTTTTTATAGTAGGTCATGGGTGCTACAAACACTGTTGTGGACTTTTGGAGCATTGTTTTATCAAGTGACTGTGGAGAAATCAACACATCTGCTGTCATGATGATACATTTTGATGCGTTTTATTGTGTTTGTGTTTGGCGATTTTGTTAATTTGTGAAATTTTAGAATGGCTGAAAGATTCTTTCAGAACAACGAAAAGTATGATATCATACAATGTTTCAATCAATGCCATAAAAATGTTGACGAAGCATTAGAATTATATTTAAACAGGTAAACTATTGTTTTCAAAACGTTAAATATCAACCTAGTCGAGCAACGATATTTCGACTAAAGAATAATCTACTAAATTATGGTGCGTATTCTAAACCCCGACCCAAGACGTATAAAAAGGAAAATAATGAAGTGGATGAAAGAAATGTCTTAGCCAGCGTCTGTGTCTCTCCTCAGACTTCTTGTACGAAGTTAGAAAATGGCACTGGCGTTCCCCGATCACGGGTACAAAGGATAAAAAGAAACACAAATTGAAACCCTACAAAGTGAATATTGTCCAGCATTTATACCCTGGTGATGCAGCGAGGCGTGTGAATTTCTGTAATTGGTTTTTAAACCAAACTCGAAGGGACAATAATTTTGCGAGTAAAGTCATATGGTCAGACGAAGCCCATATAAGCAGTACCGGTTTATTTAACAGGTAAAATACAAGGCACTGGTATGATGAAAACCAACACCTGATTTTTGAGCAACAACAACAGGGTCGATTTGGTTTTAATGTAGCGTGTTTCTTATTGGGGACATCAATAAAATACCACATTTTTGAAGGGGCTCTCAACGCGAATAGGTACTTGGAAATTTTAGAAGAAGTAATACCAGAATTCCTGGAGAATGTTCCCCTCGCCTATCTTAATGCCATTTACTTCCAACAAGACAGTGCCCCTGCCCACAATTCGAGGTTAATTGTGCCGTTTTTAGAAGAAACTTTCCAGGACCATTGGATTGGAACAAATGGACCCATTAGGTGGCCTGCAAGGTCACCTGATTTGTCAGTGTTGGACTTTTTTTGTGGGGTTTTTTGAAAAATAAAATATACGGTAAGAGGCACAATAATATTGAAGAACTTCGTGCAACAACAGAGGCAGTTTTCCAGAATTTACAAAATCGTCCTTTCATAATTTTAAATGCATTAAGACGTATTAAGAAATTGTGTTAATTGTGTGTTACGGAAAATGGACATCAATTTGAACAATTCAATGAATAAGTTACCGAATAATTTCGAAATGAAATAGTATGAGTTGTAAAGAACCAGCGTCCTGTACTTATATGTTTTAGAATAAATTATGTGCGGACCATCCTGTATGTAAGATTTCATAAGTTTACGCGATATTGCACAACAAATAATTTATTCATCACTGCTGACGTGTAGTTCTAAGAAACCGTAAGTTTCTGCACGTCAGAACGATTTTAACCAATCCCATAACGGCATCCCCCGCACGGTAGCCGCGAAACCGCCCACAGATGCACCTTTATAAACTCGCGACGCGCATAGAAATGAATGAATCTCCGTAGATTCAAGTTAAGCCGATATCCAGCAGCCGCCACCGTACCGTTGAGTAAGCACCGACCTGTTAGTCACCGACGAAAGAAAGGAATCTCCGTAGATTCAAGTTAAGCCGATATCCAGCAGCCGCCACCGTACCGTTGACCGTTCCAGAAACCAGTAGCCGCGGCCGCTCCGTTTGCTTAGCGTAAGCACCGACCTGTTGTTCACCGACGAAGAGTCCTTCGCGATCGGGCAACCTAAAGTTCAATTCTGTACTGCTATTGATAGACACGTAAGTTGTAAAGTTATACATTCTGACAATTTACACTCAAACACTACAGATCATAAATAATTCCGGGCTGAGCTCCAGGAGTTATACTACACAAAGTATACCTAGAGTAGCACGCAGGGGTGGCCCCCGACGTAATACCAAATACACTAACACCTAGAGTCACGCAGGGTAGATCCCATCGTCACTCGCCACCACAAAGTATACCTAGAGAAACGCAGGGGTAACCCCCGACGTATCTCGTCACCACTTGAGGGTGAAGGGTTGTTACAGGGCTGTAAAGACCTACGACCTTTCTCTTAGTATATACAGTAAAGACAGGCCGTCGCCTATGTCTTCTGGACATTACTAAATCCGCTCGAAACTCACACACTTCCTACACCCAGTACTTAATAACCGTATACAGTGTCTGTGAATCGCAGGAGAGTACCTCCATAACCTGTTGTATAAATCAGTAGCATAAATTTGTCGTCCACCGAACCATCGTAAATACCTGGTGCACGAACGTTTGTAAATAAATTAGAGAGTACGTAGATTTTCTATCTTTACGTAAACCTATTAGAGTAGTTTTTAATATTAAGTATTTTTGTTCCCTAGATTAATTATAAATAATTAAACTCAGTACAGAGATCGGTAATTAAGTTAGTTAGATAAATAATCTAATTGCCAAAATTAAACCCGTAATAATTAAAGAAAGATCGTCCCAATACCTCGCGTTTGTATACGTGCATTTCGCGTGTATTACTTCCAGGAGTAGAACATCCTTGCTTCAGCGCTCCAGAGTTACTAACGTATAAACACGATATCGATTTTCTCAAACGAGTCGAGTTCATTGCGCTGGCGTCTCGACCCCCAACGGTATCAAGGCTGACGACCTCGCTACCGTACATACAGGACCGTAACCTACACTTTGCCTCTTAGGTAAGGAATAGATTAAAAGACTATCTTTTGTTCACAGAAGCGATTACGCACCCAGTGAAGCCCAGGACCTGGACTAGGGCGGTCGTACATATATATTATTAGTTACGTTTATTTTATTGTAAATATTGGTCTAATATACGTGTTAAAAATGCTTTACGAATTTTATTTAAGGTGCAGTGTTAAGCCCATCCAGTAATTACTACGAACCACCCCCGTTTATAAAATAAACCCGATTGAGCAAAGCCGAGGCAAGATAAAACCGCGCTGGGTTACCAAACCAGAAGGGCGCAATATAAGTAAAAGTATAGAACCCATAGCACTTAAAAATAATAGGGGGCATTATAGAGTAAATATTTAATAAGTTGCTTATTCTACATAATGAACTTTTTATTACTATTTATTTGTTGCTATTAGTTACCTACGTTTTGTGTTTTGTTAGTGAATTAGTGTTAGTATTGTTCTTGTTCCTTTCGTGGAAAAATCTCAAGTAGTATTTCTTTGAACTTTTTTTGTATGAAAAATCCATAGCCTACTATTAAAAATCAATGTTTTAGTGATTTTGGAGCATCTTTGAAGAACTTATGTTTATATATTATATATCATTTTGAAGTAAAAAAATAAGGAATTTAATGAGGTGATAAAATACACGCTGTTCCATTGAAAAAATCATAAGTTTGAGTCGTATCTCCATAGTCATACCCCGAAAAAAAAAATTGAGTGCGTCACTGAATTCTACGTAAAATTCTCTATGGGATCAGTTTTCAATTTGACATTATCGCTGAGAAACTTCGTAGATATGGAGGGGGTCGAAAAAGTGTGAATTTTAAAAAACGCCCTGTAACTTATGAATGAAATACGTTAGGAAAAATCCGTTCAGGACATCTTGAGTTTCACAAAAAAGTGGCACAGGACCGCGAAAACCGCAAGGTTCTATCTTCAACAACAACCGAGATATCTGGCTGTTTCAACCAAAATGGGAAGCACTGTACGTACTATGTTCCTTTCTATGGAGAGGAGAACGATATATCCGGGAGGATACATGGCTGTCTCAACCAAAATGGGATGCACTGTACATTGTATCATTTGTACAGGTGTACATGTTTGACGGTTCTTCTAATTTATTATAAGACCGAAGGTATACCATTTTACAAACAGAGTGTAGTTTAAGATTTTTGGAAAACTGCGACTATTTACTCGATTCGGGGAACTATGAATAGGGGCCGGGTTCAAAATTGGGTGATTAAACAACTGATTCCTGCGCTGTCCAAACTAGCCGAATATTGTGTGGTAGTTATGGATAATGCAGTGTCATTCGGTGCATTTAGACAATTAGCCACCCTCATTATGTAACATAATAAAATATTTATAACAAAACTTTTTACAAGAATGAGTGAATTACTAAAAGCTTCAAATTTTTAGTCAATTTTAAGAATCCTTTATACTTAGGGTTGGTTCGCCTAAAAGTACGCATCCCATAAGAGTACGCGATTTTTTCAATCGTTATCTCCCCTTATGGCTGCTGTCTGGTCAGTAGTTAATTATTAGCCAGCCTAAAACCTGTATGTTCCCGGAGATTTGAAAGAAGTACGTCAACTTCATGCGAAAAAAATAATTTACTTGCATTTCTTTGTAATATTTTAGACATCTAATGTAATCCATACCTATATCTCCCACTCTCACGCATCTCCCCACTCTTTACCTCCACCGCTGTCATTCTCCTCTTCTCCCCCCTCTCGCTCTCACCCACTCCCCCCTCCCCCTCACTCTCTCACTCCCTCTCTCGATCTCACCCTCTCTCCCGCTCTCCCTCTGTCCCGCTCTCCATCACCCCTCTCTCCCTCTCTCCTTCTCTCCCTCTCACTCTCTCCCTCTTTCCCTCCCCCCCTATCTCCCTCTCTCCTTCTCTCCCTCTCTCCCTGTCTCCCTCTCTCTCTTTCCCGCTCTCCCCCCCTCTCTTTCTCCCTCTCTCTCCCCCTCTGTCCCTAACTCCCCCCTCCCCCTCTCTCGTTCTACATTTGCTGGGATACGTATCCCCAAACAAGAAAGTCCTACGGCGTGATATCAGGTAAGCGAGGAGGATATTTAATAGTCCTTTTTCCACTAATAGTACGGTTAGGGAACGTAGTTTCCAAAAACTGTTGAACTCTTATTGCAGTATGAGCCATCTTCTTGATACCAAATGTCATCAAAATTTATATTGCAGCGTTGAACAGCTGGAACTATCTGGTTTCTCAACAGTTCTAGATATTTGTCCGCATTCAAGTTTCCGTTGATAAAAAATGGACCAATTATGGAATTGCCTAAAATTCCTGCCCACTCATTAGCTTTTAGAGGGTATTGTGTCCGGTAAGGAATACAAATGTGTTTGTATTCCCAAGAGTAACCAGCAGCGACATACGGATTGTGATGGCCACATAAGTTAAAAGAACACTCGTCGGTAAACAAAATATTTTTAATAAATCTTTCGTTTTCATTAGCCCGATTCAAAATTCCATACGCTTTTGATGATCTTCTGGAAAAATTTCTTGTGTAGTTTGCAACTTATAGCAACGGAATTTATTCCTTGTCAAGATATTGCGAACTGTTCTTGGTTCAATGTTCATTTATTCAGCAATTTTTGTACTATTGAACGGGAAATTAGTTTCAGCTAAATTACACACTGCAACATCTTGAAGTTCGCGCTCTTCGTTTTAGTGACGATCAGGATGCTCACCATCATTACCATCAATGTTACTGCATTTTACTTTCAAATTTACAAACAGTACGCATAATCGTACTTTCTGATGAAATTGGCCTGTTTTCAAAGTAAAAAGCAAACCTGCCCATTATTTCTTGTGCAGTACAATACCACTGAATAATCTGTATTTTTTCTTCAGTGGAATACATGAGTATTGTGTCGGACTTGCAAAAACACTGATTTTCAATACTCGTTGACAGTAGCAATTAAATGTGTCATTGATACTAGCCTACTCAAAAGACGCATGTATGGCATCAGCGTTTTTAGTTTGTTAACTGACTGTACTATCTTTGTTGTACTTATTATAAGTCAGAGCCGCGATAATATTTTTCCATACCTGTATATATATATATATATATATATATATATATATATATATATATATATATACAGGGTGACAGAAAAAAGTGCCATGCATAGTGGCACGCGATAGAGGACACTAAAATAAGAAAAACAGTTCCCATGAACTTAGGTCCGCAACGCCTTCGATTAAAAGATATAGGGTGTTGAAGTTTAATTATTTTTTTGTTTTTTTCTTAATATCTTCTTACAATGATGTAATAAGCGGACGATATTGTGTATACAGGGGCTTTTTATCACTCAGAATTCAAATATGACCTTAGTTCTTTTATTACTGATAGAAAGCGCCACATACAGGTTTCCATCTTGTTTGAATCGGTCCTAACTTTTTTGCCTTACACTGCATGTCATTTTCGACTGGAAAAATTTGTTTTCCCATCTTTTCTGCTTCAGAAAGCTATACCTTATTGAAGTCGCTAGGACTAACGGTTTACGAGAAAAATGCATCCGATGCATGCAAATTATCCAAAAGCGCCACAGTAACTTATTTGTAAAAACAATGACATAACACTTCAACAATTAAATTTTAATAGCAACAATGAAGGGCAGATTAAAAAAAACATTAAATTTTTAGAAGATGTTCAAATTGTTGTCCTTGTACTTGAATACATTTTTCAATTCTTCTTCCTACGGATTGACGGCATCTTTGAAATATGCCTGGGTTATTACGGAATCTATCTGCAGATTCCATAATTCTTATCCGTAGTTGCTCTTCATTATGTATTTCTACAGAATAAACATCATTTTTCATGAATCCCCAAAATGAAAAATCGAGGGGATTAAGGTCGGGACTATGAGCTGGCCAGTGTACAGGTCCCCCTCGACCAATCCACGTATTTCCAAATCTCCTATCCAAAAATTCCCTTGCCAATCGAGAAAAGTGAGCTGGCGCGCCATCATGATTGGACATTGTTATTCATAAGTTTTTTGTTTTTTAAAATTTCGCAATTAGCATAAAATTTGAAAAAATTCGATTTTTTCATGAAAGAATGGTACTCTTGTCTGAAATAGCTAGGAAGCACCGTTTTCTAAATAAATCGATTTGAACTTTTCATGTGTTAATCATACTTTTATAAAATTAACTAATGAATTCATTTACAATTATGAAAGATGGCTATGGAAAATAAACAAAATAACAATTGCGTGAACGCCAAACTGCTCTCATGTCATAAATTAATTTTGCTTTAGAAAGGAATTGTTATTTTGTTTATTTTATATAGCCATCTTTCATAATTGTAAATGAATTCGTTAGTTAATTTTATAAAAGTATGATTAACACATGAAAAGTTCTAATCGATTTATTTCGAAAACGGTGCATCGTAGCGACTTCAGACAAGAGTATCATTCTTTTATGAAAAATCGAGTTTTGTTAAATTTTATGTTAAAATTAAAATTTGAATTAAACCGATGTTAGGGCACCATCTTTCAAGAGCACCAGCTCTCTTAGGAAGTATTTTTGAATTAAGGCAGTTTACGTTAAATCGACATAAAATCAGCTCTAGAATCTGCAGTTTTCCTTTGTGAAAAGAGTTTGTGGACTCCTGTATATACTATATATATATATATATATATATATATATATATATATATATATATATATATATATATATATATATATATATATATATATATAAAAGTCCAAAGTGTTTTAATATGAGAAGAAATTAGATTTTCACGGTTTTTAAATGATTATAAATATTTTAATAAATAATGTAGGTATGTCATTAAACTGTTCTCTTTTATTAATTGAATTAATTCTGAACATTGCGTAAAAACTACTACATCAGAGGGGAGATTTATTAAATACGAGCTTTTCTCCCGCAAAATTTCGCGGTTAAAATTAAATTTACAACATTGTAGAAACAAAAACAGAAATCTATATCAGAATGACGTTTAAAACTTCATGTAGAATATTAATATATGTTAACGTAAAAAAAAATTCCAAAGCATCCCGCTTCTATAAATATATCGATAATACAGCTTAAGCATTTTCAATCGTATTTATTTAATTTTTACATTTATTTAAAATTTTGGCTCCGTTATTTCCTTCTAAGCAAAATTACCTTCATATCAAAAAAATCTTGGAAATCCATCAAGCGGTTGTCTCGCAATCTGCGTGAACTACAGAGTGATCAATCTCAAGTGTATACCACGTGATCAAAATATTTAAGTTGGTACCACTGATAGGTTGGTAAGAAGCTGTATTGCTCTAGCTACTCTATAGCATGGTTCGAGTAAAAACTACGATCAGTTTCAAATCTGTGTGAAGGTCACTAACTTATTCATATTATAAAATATTATCTTAATTTAAATAATGACTATTTTGTATTTGATTAGACTGCATCCCTATAAAATACAACAAAATAAATAAAATATTATTTAATGATTGGATTACATCATTACAAAATAATGAATCTTAAGTATTTAAATGTTATAATTTCATTATAATTAAATAAAATTTACAGTACAAGTTTATGGAATAACAATGTCTTTTACAAAATTTTTTTAACTCCTTAGGTACACATTAGTTATCACACTTTGCTTTACAGCATATGTTCAAAGTGACCGCCATTAAATTGTAAACATAAGTTCACCCTACGTTGCATATTCGCAAATACATTTTGTTACATTTCGGCACCAGGAAAATACAAAAGTGAAAAACGAAGGTATAATATGACATAAACTGACATAAACTAAAACGACTAAAACCACACTAAAAATCCAAAGCAGCCAACTGCAAAACACAACAATATTAACAACTAGGGATTTTTGTCATACCACTACAGTACACTTGAGATTGATCACGTTGTAAATGACCCGATTTTTAAATAAAAATAAAATTACCGATTTGTTTTGTTATAATTGGCAGCACTGGAACGAAAGGAGACCTGACAACGCCGTACAAGAGTGATGCCCCAGAACCACAGAATATCTATGCCTCAGAACGATACATTTGTAAATCAATTAAAAATTGTACCATAAAATCACTTTAATATTGTGTACATCGTTCTATATTACTTAGTTTAATTTTACAGAAAATTGCTTTAATGATATTTTGTTTCTTACCTAATTGTGTGATATGAGCCGAGGAACATACTGTATAGCAAAGGACTGTTGCAATAATAAGTTTAATAATAGAGATGTTTCTTTTTTCCAGTTGCCAAAAGATCAATCTAGGTAAATAGCTATAATGTTAAACCTAAAACATTAGCTAAAGTATGTTGCTATTTGAGTCTTTGTAAATTCCTCTATTTTTAATTGAATTTTATGCCGATGACATACACAAGTATTAAACATGAATTCAATTTTTTTCTGGAAGTAACCATTTCCATATCTTTTAGAGCTGAACAATGGATTAAATTACTAATGCGTGAAGATCTTCTTGAAGATAATCTATATTTAAAAAAGAATTATCGGGTGTGCAGTGATCATTTTGCAGATAGCTACTTTAAGAAAACATACCCTAGAAAATTACTTACACCAGATGCCCTGCCTTTTCTTGTATATACTGAAGTTGAATCATCTAAAGATAATCCTACCATGCACAATATGACATTTTGAATACTTTAACTCCATTAAAAATAGGTACATATTTATTAAGTTTAAGTGTAAAATGTTTTTTAAATTTTAAATGTAATTTTACCAATACCTTTTACAGAGGATTGCAAAGAAACATTTTCATCATAAGAGAACGATAATTACAATTACAAGCATTTTAAAGAGAGAAAGTTACGTACTCAGCATGTCAGCCAGAATCTACTGTAGAATGGGCAAAAAGTGTGGAAGTAGAAGTACTTTATAGTTTGTGGATGTCTCTTAAATATGTATAACATTTTTGCTATACATATGAATCTCACATGTCAGTGATATTGGCAATATATCGATTTAATTCGAATTTCAGCTATATTTTGAAACTTGTTAGTTTGGTATTGTCTTCTTTTAAGTAAGACTAATGACCTGAACAGACAAAATTTTTGGGAAATTTTTAATGTCAAAATAAACTATTGATTTCAGGGATATTTATTAACCTTCTAAATGTAAAATTCCTATCATTTTGGGTGTTGCATTGCAATAGATAAAACTGTATATTAACCTTAAGCGCAACATAAAATAACCAATTAATATATTTGTAGTGTATAAAGGTCAATACATGAATACAATAATTAGCTGAGGCAAACAATTTAAAATTGATGAATTAAAATAGTATTAACAAAATTTGCTGATAATTTTTTTTTACCTGAAAATGGAACATTAAGTAGTAATTTTAGACACAAGCAATAAGGCAGAATAAATGTATTAATTTAACTACAAGGTAAAGTTACCTACAAGTACGGAAACCTATAATTCAGATTTCTCTTGTGCCCAAAAACAAAACACATGTTCAACCGGTGCATTTATACCAGGAAGACACAAAATATATGCAATATTAATGTGAAAGGTGGCATGGTTAAGTTTATTGCTTTGAAACTGTTTGAATAATTCCACCCAAAGATTTTCCATAGGAACATTTTGTTGTGTAATTTGAGGATAAACAATAAAACGACCCGCTTGAGAAGTTCAACAGAAACTATATTTATTTTTTTACTACATTTGTTTATTTTTGGCAGAGACACACTAAACTACTTCCGCTAAATGGATGGTACTACAAGAATGATTCTTTTAATTTTTTTTTTACCATTTCTAAAAGCCCCACTTACAAAAAAAACTTAAAAATCTAAATTCACTTGTAATACCCTATAATTGTAACATATAAACATGTTTATCAGATGTTAAACCTTTTGTTAAAACATCAGCTGACACATTTGTCGGCAAATAATTAAAACTTATTTGATTATTAGCCACTACTTCTCTTATAAAATATCTGAGATCAATGTGTTTTGATCATTTATGATACATGTGATTGGCTGACAAGTTTATTGCTCCTTGATTTTCATTGTAAAGAAAAATACACTGGTGATCACCTGAAAGTTCAAATAAAAGATTTCTTATGCATATAGCTTCTTTCGCTGCTTCCGAAATGGCCACATACTCAGCCTCGATAGACGAAAGTGTCAGTCTTTTGTTTGCAACTTTCCCAAGAAATCACAGAGCCACAAAACTTAAAATGCATAGCCTATGTGACTTTCTGTCTATAACATTAGTGCCTCACTCAGCATCAACATAGCCTGCAAGTTCTGTGTTTTCTCTGCTGAACCTTAAACAACAGTGCAATCCCTTGCTTACTCTATTGCCATTTTTGATTAACTGTCCTACTGACAATATATTTGTGGCTAAATTTGGTACATATTGCACACTTTAACTTTTTATACTTATGTCACCAGCACTTTTGACAGACAATTTAGAATTGTTTGCTATTAAAATTTCTGTCAAATCAGGTGTTCTTTTATTCTGAACTCAATCTTCCTGGGAGGTTAAATGACAACTAGCCCCACTGTCTACGTACAAGGCATTGTCTCCAAATCCTCCGTTAATAAAGACAATGCTAATGGAAGTTTGTTTATTTTTAGGGCATTTTGACATAAAATGCCCTAGTTGCTTGCATTTAAACCAACGAAGATTACTTTTATCTGCCTTATTGTTTACTGTTGTCAACACCTTTGACATTTTACCTGGACCAGTTTTAGCACTTAAACTTCTGGATGAATTTGCTTTTTACAGCCATTGTGGTACCTGAAATGTCACTATCAACTTATGTACACATGTCCAATAATTTCGTTTTGACCGAATCTGTGGTTATGTTTATGCCAGAGTGTTCGACCGCCATTATCATTGTTGCGAATCTCTCTGGTAATCCAGCTAACAGCAATGAACCAACCCATTCTTCGTCAATTTTAAATCCTGTTCTGCGTAGCTTTTGTGATGTTTCAACAACTTGGCTCACATAAGATTCCATTGTATCACAATTTTCTGCCCTTAGAGGTATCAGGTTTCGTAATAGTCCTATTTTTCTAGAGAAACCACTGTCATCATACAAATTTTTTAGCTTTGTCCACACGTCTTCCGCCGTAACTGCATCCTTAATATGCACGAACAAAGATGGATCAAGTGTCAAAATTAACTTGGCTTTGGCTTTCACTATGATGACACTGTCTGTCTCAGTAGCATCGATACATTTTGTCAATCCTTCGAGTGCAAACAAATATTCGAGAGCAAATTACCATTCATCACAGTTTTCACGACCAAGGAGATTTGGCACACTAGCTAAATAATTAACTGCCAAGTTTTCACGCACTTAACTCACTCCGTTTTTATTTTTTAACTACCTCAAGTAAAAAAACTGAGACTGGGACTGGGTCATAGCCTGTTGTAATTTGAGGATAAAAAATAAAACGACCAGCTTGTTGAGGAGTTCAACGGAAACTATATTTTTTTTAGTACATCATTTGTTTATTTTTGGTGGAGACACACTAAGCTACTTCCGCTAAATAGATGGCAATGCAAGAATAATTTTTTTTTACCAATTCTGCATGTAGAAGAAATTAAGCTATCTCTTTCTGAGATAAATTGTCTTTTAGTTTAGTGATTTCACTTGCAGCTTTAATTCCCGAAATATTTTGACTTTCGATCTTTAATACAGCTTGATGAAAACTTCAAGGCTAAGCGTGTATAAAATAAAGCCACAATTCTGAGCTAGGGTTTTTAAAAAAGTTTTTCAAAATAGAGCATTTTTCAATACTCAAGAAATAATCCAGCGGTTGATACATTTTCAACACAAGCTATCTGGTTTTCCTATAGCCTAGCAATTACCTGTATTGTGTCTCAAATCGTTTACAGAACTCGAAGTTTTTGTAAAAAACAATTACACCATGGTGTCTAGAGGTAAGGAATTAATAGCTGATTTCATTGTGTTGTGTATTATATCAGCTCCACATCTGACACCTATAATAGTTACAATTGTTGCTAACGCCACCACTTTCTCTGCTAAGTTATTTTCTGATAAGGCTGTCTAAATAATCTACAATCATGTCCGTTGTTTCTCCTAGTTGGTCTTCGATATCTAAAATTTGTACCTACTTGTATTCTTTCGTACGGAAGTAAATATCTGGTGTAGGACAACACACGATCTCCCAACCTGCAAGATAGAAATTGAAAGGAATGAAATAATTTTAATAATAATAATTTTTAAAGATAAGTATGCAACCTCTTTTAATACGTTCATAACGAAAATAGGAGATGCTAACTTAAAAAAAAAATTACAAAGCCGCCTTCTTCTAAAAATATCGATAATACAGTTCAAGCATTTTCAATCTCATTAATTACTTTTTAATGCATTTTGACTGTATATTAAAATGCTTCGTATACAAAAGTTGTGAAATTAAATTATCTTTAATCTCGCATTTGTTATAAAATTAATCGTTATTGAGATATTGAAAAACCTTGAACAAACACTTAAATTCAACCTTAGGAATATTTTTGTCGCCGAATTACGCCTCGTATCAAAAAATTGAATACAAAAAAAATTAATCGATATGTTGACAGAAGATCTACATCTAGGTATTTTTATACCTTTGAAATATGCGGTTGTTTCAGAAATATTTGATAAAAACCAAAAACTGCCTCCAATAAACGCCTCGTCTGGCTCCTAGATTTATCCCAAATTCAAATCAGCTCCTGGAAAAATGAAGCTTAAATACAAAATTTCAAGTACGTACGATGGCCGATCTTGGCGAAACTGTCACACATTGTAAAATGATGTAGGTAATAAGTCGATTTAGCTGTAATGAAAAAAAAGTTGATTGAATAATCTTTATACATACATATGTATTGCGATGATACGTTTAGGGTGTCAATTATGATTGTAAAGTAAAGAAAGGTTGACAATAAACATAATAAAGAGCATGGGATTGTTTCTGGTATATTAAATTGAATTTACGAAGTTATAATGAGGAATAATATAAGTACATAGGTGATTATGCATCATAGTGTAGGCTATATAAAGTTAAACTAATAGGTACATCATGTTTATCAAAGTTACACAAGAAAATTTTCATATGTCAAGTTCCCGAACAGCTTTGGAGAGCATAAGTGCAGTGTTATCATTATTAATATTCATAATATCCATGCATGGAAAGAAAATCCTAGTCTGGTAACATGATCTGCATCAACTCTAAAAATAAGAAAACAATTTGTATTAGTTAAGATGTGTAGGAGGTAGATTTATAGACAAAATCAGGAAAATTGACAATTTTAGATGATATTTATTGAATTTACAAAGAAGTGTAAATATGAATGTATTGAACAATAAGTGTTAAACAAACTTACCTAGTGTTATGAAAACAAAGTTATACAACCTAGAGTAACATTTCGATGCAAAATGTAAGAATCTGGCAGTAAAACAGTTTCGACAGTCTGAGTTCGGGAAGTGAATAAATAATTGTCACATGGAGACTTAAATTTAGTATGAACTTATGAATTAGTTTTCTCCTAGAAAGCAGAATAAATTAGTTATAAGGAAATTTTAGTGTAAGAAAATGGCAAAAAAATTAACATTTTTAATAGAATGTTAAGTATTAAACAAAGTACAGCAAATGAGGTAGGTAACACTTTAAAGACAATTTTGTGTAGAATTTAATGAGGCTAATAGTTTTAAGATATTTATTAGTATAAGAAAGTTATAGCAAAATTTAATATTTATTACATTATAAAAATTATCAACCAATCAGGAAATATTTGTATTGTAATTTAACCAATGGAAAATGTTAAGTTTAAGAAAAAAATGACTGTTAGCAATTTCCTATCATTCTGTGCTAAAACTTCAAAGCAAGAGCATGCCCATTTGAGTGCGGTTAAATAAGAAAGGTGTTTACCTAACCAATAATTTACCTGCGAACAAAACTTGCTCGTATAAAATTAAACTGAATAGTATATTAGATAACAAGGGATTGAAGTGACTCATTTAATTCCGCGAATAGTTTGTTGGTCGAGGGCTTTAGCCCGAGACCAACAACTATTCAAGGGTTTAAGGAACTTCAATCCCGTGGTATCTACACTGCTTATAGCATAATATATAGCATTGACTAAATATTCTCTTAATAAAGAAGTGTTAACCATTATAATTTGTTTTCCATTTAGGTGTAAATAAATCCGGTTGAATTGAAATTACTTGATTACCTATATTGTGGTCCTGGTACAAATTCCTCTCCTGTTTGTATTTTCAAAAAAGCACGCTACTGCTCCCACTAGCCCGCTAGTTCAAGTTTCATTATTTCAAAAGACTCACGGTTTCTTTTTACCGTTATTAGGTGATTCAAGAAAGGGTGCTACTAGCCCACTAGCTCAGGTTATATATAGTTTGTATCAAAGGATGTAGCTCTTAGATCAAATAAAACACATAAAAATATAACTGTATTTTATTTTAGTTCATTAAATATTACATAAAAATGTTTTCCTAAAATTTCATTATCTTATATAGTAAACCTAAAGTACTTCTATAACCATTTAAATTACTTGATGACCATATTCCTGAATCTGGGCGACAGGTCCATCCTAAATAGGAATTTGTATTTGTTTCATCTTTATGAATGTTTGCTAATATCCAGTTGACAATTTTGCGATGTTCCTCGTTTTCCCATGGTTGAAACTTATAGTTGATGTTTTGTTCTAATAATATTTCAATTAAAATATCGATGAACTTGTAATTAGCATAATATGCTGCTTTCTCAATACATTCAGTTATAATAAATAAAGTGTCTTTATAAGCAGAATTGATATTTTCTAAGCTAGATTTAATATTTGTTGAATCATCACCTCATAATAAATTGTACACATACATTTTAAGCGGCATGTCACCAAGTAAATTCATATCGTCTAAGCTTTTATCTACTTCATTAAAAGTTAATGAATTGTAACCTTTATTAATACACAATTTCATAAAACTTTTAATGGTATTATGTAATTTATATTATTTTGTCAAATAATGTCTTAATAATACTTCATTTGTATACTTTGAATTTATAGCACACAGTTAAAACACTCATCAGGAATAATAATATGTTTTAATATATTCAATACAAGTAAATAGCTTTCAGAGGGACACTTCTCGATCAAAGAACGCTTCAGGTACTTTCTGCAGATTTGATCACTACTGTACCATAGTTCTTCATGCAATTTGTTTTCAAGGCTGCTCATAATGATAAAATTGTTTTCTGAAACAGTAGAAGAATAAAATGCTATGTAAAGTTATATCCCCATGGTCTAGTATCAGTAAAATTGAAATTTGCTAATCGTTTATCATCGTAAGGATTATGTATTACTTTATTCTATTTGAATGTAAACACATCATGTCTCTTTGACATGTTTATAATCATTTATCTGTTTGACACTTGCATTTGATTTTTTTACAACAGTTTAAGCATACAGTTTTGCACGAAGTCCTACAAATTCCAACATAATTTTACCATGATTTCGTCTTTCATTAAGCCGGGAACTTTTTTATTTGCTAATGGAATTCCAAAGATATTGTCAGGACTATAATCAGATGTATCGAATTTATTAATGCGTTCATAGATATCAGGAACCGACAATGCGTATGTGGGACTATCTGTCTCTGTGTAAAAGAACTTGGCATTATTAGGAAACTTAGATAGCGTGCAACCATAATGAAAATTGTAGAAACAAGTTTTTGAAACATTTAAAACACTGAAGCCTGCATATATGGGTTTATTTAAATAAACTAAATAAAAATATTAAATTTGTTCCAAACATTAACTGCATGTGAAAACTGGCATCATTGATTCCTTCATTATTAAGATGACTGAAAAACGCTTCCTTGGGAGCTAGCCTGGTTTCGCCTAATTTATCCAAAGTGTTAATATACTCATAAGGAAACACACCTTTGCGAACTAGTAGAGAAAATTGCGCTTTATTATTTATTTATTGCTGAGAATAAACAAAGAAAGATAGATATCTTTCATGAAAGTAATAGAAGGCAGTAAAATTAAGTTTAGATTTATTGACTCTTTCAGATTTATGAGTAGTAGTATTGAAAAGTTGTCAAACGGTGAAATCGAACCGGGAACAGTAGCCAATTCTCTAATGAAGAAATGGAAGTTATAACCTAACAAATTATGAAATACAACCGGTAGAATGTGGGAGTCTTTATAGTTTAGGTTACAATTCTGATGTGATGCTCCACAAAATGCTCCAGTAAAATGGTTATGGTTTCTAATCATAATCAGTAAATGGCTTTCCGCAAAGTGGTGGTTTCAAAGTGTTCAACCTGACTGGGAGTTAAAGTATCAATAGGAATTATTTTATTGATTATTTCGGTAGTGCAAGATGCAATACTTTGAAGCTCTTTAACAAACTATTGAATGCAATCATTTCCTCTATAAAGCCTAAACCGAGATAAAGAATCATTGTATGAACACTTAAAGTGGTAAGCAATGCTGAAGGGTAAATGTTTGAATGAAATAGAGTATTATCCGTAAGGTATGTAAATTTGTACACTTTTCCAAAATATTTTATACATCGCATAAATTACAAACGGTATCTTTTCCTGGAATGCGAAATTTTTGAACTGCAGAAAAATTTCCGCTTCGGTAGGCAGCCTGGCAGAGCATTGATTAGGTTGATGACAGAGAGTGATGTGTTTTTGTAGAAGGTGATCTGAAGAATAGCAGTTCAAACATCGATAACAAATAAATTTCTTGTGCTCCCTATTCGATAGTTGTCATATTTTTAATCGACGCGAAATGATAAACTATTATTTTTTGTATTAATAGCATCAGCAATTCGAAAGTACTAAAAGATTTATAGGTTCCCTGATACTATTTTTTTTATTTCCACTTAATACTAGTGGAAATACACCTTTCCCCGGAATGCAAAACAAATTAATGGAGAGGTTGTTTAATTTTTCGAAATTTTTTACATCATCTAGTTCCATGGGAAAGGGAATTGAAACATAATTCAAAACATCCATAAAATGAGGATAACTGTAAACTGTATCTGAATGATGTCGCACGGGATATAATGCCGAAACAACGGCCCACAGGAAGCAATACTCATCGTTATTATTGACATTCACTACGGCATGCTTTACTGCTATGAAGTATGGACAATAAGTCGAAAGGCCGCCTCTGAATGGAGCATAGCTATTAATATTCACCTTCAAATGTAAAACTTCGTGTCATGCCCAACCGGAATCCCTTTCGGAAAACTTTGTAATTTATAATAAACGTTTTCATTATACCTGTCACGTAAATTGGTCGCAATATCGATGACATAATATTTTATTGCAAAAGTCTTCAACTCGATAACATGATTTTGAGGTGCATAAAACTGCAGACTAAAAGGACATTCACCTTTAGCATCGTTTGCCTTAGCATTACTTTAACCTTTCGTGCAAAACTATTGTATGCATTTTGTAAAAAAAATAAGAAGATCTTTGATGTTTGCTATATTGACTATAATTCCTGTAAGCAACCTACCATTGAAACATGAATCTAGAGGGTACCAACATATCTTATCTTATTTGGCTTGACAAGGACTTTGTTATAAAATAATTTGAGGTGGCTTTATCAGTATCAACAATAAAGCTCCATGATCTGTAACCACGGCAATTTCTGTCGGTATGAATTCGTTATTAACACATCTAAACCCTTGTACGTCCAAGTATGCGTCCATCTTCTTTTAGCTGCTGCTGTACACTGAAGCTTGTGATCTAGAGTTGTCCCGTTTAACAGGCGAAATCCACGACGACTTTCCGATGGATTTTTATCGATCTCAATCACGTTATCGAATTCGGCGTACACTAAACAGTTAACGGTTTCTACAAGAGCTTCTTCAAAACCGACTTCGAGGCGCAGGTAACTGTTTCTAAGTAAATTCCAGTGCGTGCTAGCGTTTGCAGACGTCAGGGGTTAGGTCGAAGGCCATTATACAGTAGCTGTTGGAGTAATCGCTTCTCGATGCCCTCATTCAAAAAATGAATACCCGTACCGGAGAATAAGGTGTGATATGCCCCTACATATAAACCATTAGCTGTAAACTTCGGTTGTAAGGCCTTCGAAGGAATTTGTTGGCCGTCAATATATAACGACATGTAGTTAATATTGCTGTGATGAAAATTTAATGGATTTGGGGAGTAATCACCGTTGAAGGCTTTATTTGCGACCAAACCTACGGTACATCGTTTAGGTAAATGACCCAGGACGATACTATCCAATGATTTTCGCTGTATGCCTGTAGGTATAGGTAACACGTTTACGTCGGTCCTTGTAACGGGATATTTTGTCGCAGTTGTTTCTAAAGCTATAGTGTGTGCAATTAGAATGGTGGGGTTGATTCGTATACGTCTCACCAGTAAACTAGCGTCCATAATTCGCGTCTTGCAAGTTGAACCGTGTGCCGCCATTAGACTAAATGTATCTCTTGATCGACCAAAATTTAGCCTACAATTCAACACTGCTTATAAGAAACTTTTCTTGATTAAACAAATCCGAGTGTACGTGACCAACCATCTCAATTTGTTTGCTGGTCGCTGCAAGTACTTGACGTTTTGAGAAACCGTTATTAGCGGGCCCCAGTGTATTCATCTGCCCGGCTGTATAATTGTACCATAAGGTACAACCTAGATGTGAACTCTTGACCTCCTTTCCATAATTTAGCAACGTTTCGATATATGAGCGGTAGGCGAAGGTGTTCTTTGGTTGTGACACCATCTTTTGATTTAAGTAAATCTCCGCTTGTGAGAAAAGCGAACACATCCAATTGTTTACCGGTGCTTGGAACTTTAGCTGTGATGTAGAGTATGGTCTGACTTAAATCTATGTAATCGTTCCATTTCCGGGGACTACAAACTATATTGGGTTGTCATCACAAGTTTTTGGAGTACATCAATGCACCTGTAGGAATTTTCGTAGGTGAAATAACGTCACATCGTGTTCAATGTTTTATTCAATCTTTCAACTACAGATGCTTTTACATCAGGGTTACTTGTTGCATAGAAGTTGATATTTTATTTCTTGTCAAAGTTTTGTACGCTGTCCGCCACAAACTCTTTGCCTTTATCCGTCTGTAGATTTGCCGGTGTATTATCACTTTCCTTAAAAATATCGGTGAATGCTCCAATTACAGATGTGGCTATCTACATTTTAAGAGCTCTCGCCAAGCCCTCTTACTTAACACATCAATAACCGTTAGTATGTAGTTGTATCCACTACTGCGTTTATTTAAAGTTCACATAACGCAAAAATCCGTTTGCTACAGCTCGTAAATGTTGCACACAATATACCTATTGCGGGAAAACTTTTTTCTGACTGGTTTATAAACCGTATAAGCTTCCTGAGCTTGCAACTAATTTTTCACCTGACCATATTTACCCTTCACAAGTAGTACTGAGACACCATGCGCCATCTTGGATTTTGACGTCACTTCCGGTTTTGCACATCCACGTGGGGGACCGGTTTTTCCACCCTTATTTTTACACGCTTACGTGTAGGACGTATTTTTCCACCCCTATTTTTGCACATCCACGTGGGAGACCGTATTTTCAACCCCTGCTGGAGATTTTATCCCTAATTATTTTTTATACGCGTCCGAGTGAGACAGGATTTTCCACCCTTATTTTTACCCTCTTACGTGTGAGACCGGATTTTCCACCCCTATTTTGCATATCCACGTGTGAGACAGGATTTTCCGCCCTTATTTTTACTCGCTTACTTGTGAGACCGGGTTTTTCACCCCTATTTTTATATATCCTCGTGTGAGACCGTATTTTCCACCCTTATTTTTACACGCTTACGTGTAGGACGTGTTTTTTCACCCCTATTTTTTGTACATCCACGTGTGAGGCCGGATTTTCCACCCTTATTTTTACACACTCGCGTGTGAGACCGTATTTTCATCCCGTTTTTCATTCCTAATTATTTTTATATACCCTCGTGTGAGACCGTATTTTCAACCCTTTTTCAACCCTAATTATTTTTACATACACCCACGTGTGGGACCGTATTTTCAACCTTTCTTTTTATCCCTAATTATTTTTTACTCGCTTACGTATAGGACGTGTATTTTCATCCCTTATTTTTAATAAACTTATGACGCCGGTTAAAATTGTCACCTAAACATATGGCAACACTGCTTTGGATTTTGACGTCACAAGACCGCCTGCGAGGGGACGTACATTTCAACCCTGACAGTATTTTCAACCTTTTTGTTTGTATTTAAGAGCCCTTTTGGCGGGGAGCCCCTAAAGGATAGGCAAATGCATGCGCACGTAGGATATTTTTTAGTATTAAAAGAAACTAATCAAGGTAAAGATAACGTATACGTTTTGATTTTAAAAATACACTATTACATTCTATAACGATAATAAACAGTTAATGGCATTGCATAATCAGCTAATTACCCTGTTGTTGTCATACAAGGTGAATGTACGGTTTAGCGACTATTTAATATGAATTGAATTTTATCAAATGAGATTGCATAATTGTTGTTATTATTAAAATCATTATTAGGTTCCTTTTAATCCCATATCTAGATTGTGGTCCTCTTGTGGTGAAAATTCATTTGAATATATTTTAAAATGAAATTGATTTAAAAATAAAATGTGTAATTAACTAATTGATTAACCTGCTTACAGCAATAGTAATTATCGAAAATTAAGGAATGTCGCTTTTATTTATTTACCTTTTTTAATACGTATTATTTACATACAATATATTTTGGTTTTAAATATGAGTCACAATGTGTCGCAATCCTTTTTGCTTTAATTATGGGTCATAATTAAATCTAGTTGTCGCTCAAGGTAGTCACTACCAAATTAATCTCATGTACAACAAGAAACTTAATATCAATAATGTATAACAAAGTATTTTTATAATGCCATTTTCGCATAGTTTAATGTCCATGTAAGGATCGTATTTTAGCCTTGAGAGATCGGATTTGGTCTGGGTCAGACTAGGGGTTGGTCCAGTATCGGAGATTGTATTCTAAATTGTCTCCTGTGAAAGTTAGCTTTACAAAAAACACAGACACAACCACAAGTACGAGCACGAGCACAAACATAAACACAATCACGGGAACAATTACAAGCCCAAGAATCAGGACATGCACAAACACAAGCACAGGAACAATTACAAGTACAAGCACAAGCGCAAGCACAGGTACATACAAACACACAAACACGAAAAACGAAAATTGCAAACACGAAAACGAAAATTCGCAAACACGAAAATTCGTAAACACACAAACTCACAAACACAAAAACGAAAACGAAAATTGCAAACACGAAAAATAACAAACACACAAACGCGCAGAGTACGAAAAACGCAAACACGAAAAATCGTAAACACAAAATTCTCAAACACGAAAACCGCAAACATACAAACGCACAAACACGAAAAACGAAAACACACAAAACGAAAACACGCAAAGCTGCCGAATGAATTAAGACTGGGATTTGAGTCTATAAACAAAATGATTCTCTCTCTGTCTCTGTCTCTGTCCCTGTCTCTGTCTCTGTCTCTCTCTCTGTCTCTGTCTCTGTCTCTGTCTCTGTCTCTGTCTCTGTCTCTGTCTCTGTCTCTGTCTCTGTCTCTGTCTCTGTCTTTGTCTCTGTCTCTGTCTCTGTGTCTGTGTCTGTCTCTGTCTCTGTCTCAGTCTCTGTCTCAGTCTCTGTCTCAGTCTCTGTCTCTGCCTCTGTCTCTGTCTCTGTCTCTGTCTCTGTCTCTGTCTCTGTCTCTGTTTCTGTCTCTGTCTCTGTCTCTGTCTCTGTCTCTGTCTCTGTCTCTGTCTCTGTCTCTGTCTCTGTCTCTGTCTCAGTCTCCGTCTCCGTCTCTGTCTCTGTCTCTGTCTCTTAATCGCATACGGTCGAGGTGCGTGTCTGGGTAGTTGATTAGAAGCACATACAAGTCGAAAACACATTCTTCTTGTGGCTGGGGGATCGATTTCAAGCATCTCAACACTTGTGCCGCATACATCTTTCTTCAATTTTTATCTGCACTCTGTTTGAGGCTGTAGTACGTTTTTCTAATACATAAACAGAATCTTCAATACTGTGATACGTGTAGCAGCAAAACACATTAGCTAGTTAGTTTCACCTCTATATTACTTTACATGCAAGCCTGATCTAATCATAAATAAATACATCTGTTAAAAAAGCTAATTAAACATAACCCACGGCCTGGGTATAGCAAGCAACGCTTCCAATTATAGCTTTTAGACAACACAATAGGGCCTACAACTAAATACAATCGACTAGCACTGCTTTAGTACGAGGATCAAACGAAAAACGCGCATGCACGCACGCACGCACGTCACGTACGCACGCACGCACGTACGTACGCACGCACGCACGTACACGACGCACGCACGCAAGCTAGCACGCTCGCACGCACGCACGTATGCGCGCGAGCGTCCGCACGACCGTACGTACGCTCGCACGCACGCACGTATGTGCACACACACACACACACACACACACACACACACACACACGAGAGCGCGAAAACACGCTAAAGCGAAAAACTTGTAAACTTGCAAACATGAATCAAGACGGTGGAGCACCGCTAGGAAAAAAAACAGGTTTATTAACACAACCGAAGGAAAGCTTAACGTTTTGAAAATATATTATTATTATTATTATTATAAACAACAATACATTATTATTATTTAATAACATGCTTTATCGGTTTTCTTCTTCTTCTTGAACCGTGAGTCGTCCTCATCATCATCATCATGATTTTGAGATTTGCCCTTCTCCCTACCTCATAGCTCTTCTTTCTCTTCTGTGAACCATCATCTTGGATGTGAGATACACCCAGCTCAACCACCTCATCGCTTTCATCATTATCTTGAACGGTTATGTTGTAATAGTTTATTAACAAGTCAGTAAAATCTCTAATGTCCGCTGATGTTGGCTCATAAACAGGAGAATACATTATAGTAATGCTCACTCGATGACAGTTACACTTTAAAGAGCGAAACACACGAGAAACGAGAACGCAGCTAGCCTTGGGTCTTGTGCGCAAGCGTACTCGTCAACGTTCGGGTAGAATCGGACATCTTCGGGGGATGTCTGAAGTATTGACCTAACCACACTCTAACATAGCCCCTGGGGGCATGTTTATAAAATCTAAATGCCTCTTTTATGGTCGAGATATTTTCTCCTAAGACGCCAGAACGCAGCTAGCCTTTGATCCTATGCGCAAGCGTGCTCGTCCATGTTCGGGTAGAATTGGACATCTTCGGGGGATGTCTGAATTATTGACCTAACCACACTCTAACACAGCCCTGGGGGCATGTTTATAAATCTAAACGCCTCTTTTATGATAGAGCTGTTTTCTCCTAAGACGCCAGAACGCAGCTAGCCTTTGGTCTTGTGCGTAAGCGTGCTCGTCAATGTTCGGGTAGAATCGGACATCTTCGGGGACGTCTGAAGTATTGACCTAACCACACTCTAACATAGACCCTGGGATATGTTTTATAAATCTAAACGCCTCTTTTATGGTCGAGGCATTTTCGCCTAAGACGCGTCTTAGGAGAAAATATCTCGACCATAAAAGAGGCATTTAGATTTTATAAACATGCCCCCAGGGGCTATGTTAGAGTGTGGTTAGGTCAATACTTCAGACATCCCAGATGTCCGATTCTGAACGTGACAGTACGCTTGCGCACAAGACCAAACTGCGTTCTCTCTCGTGTGTTTCGCTCTTTAAAGTGTAACTGTCATCGAGTGAGCATTACTATAATGTATTCTCCTGTTTATGAGCCAACATCAGCGGACATTAGAGATTTTACTGACTTGTTAATAAACTATTACAACATAACCGTTCAAGATAATGATGAAAGCGATGAGTGGTTGAGCTGGGTGTATCTCACATCCAAGATGATGGTTCACAGAAGAGAAAGAAGAGCTATGAGGTAGGGAGAAGGGCAAATCTCAAAAATCATGATGATGATGATGAGGACGACTCACGGTTCAAGAAGAAGAAAAACCGATAAAGCATGTTATTAAATAATAATAATGTATTGTTGTTTATAATAATAATAATAATAATATATTTTCAAAACGTTAAGCTTTCCTTCGGTTTTGTTAATAAACCTGTTTTTTTTTCCTAGCGGTGCTCCACCGTCTTGGTTCATGTTTGCAAGTTTACAAGTTTTTCGCTTTAGCGTGTTTTCGCGCTCTCTCTGTGTGTGTGTGTGTGTGTGTGTGTGTGTGCACATACGTGCGTGCGTGCGAGCGTACGTCGTCGGAACGCTCGCGCGCATACGTGCGTGCGTGCGAGCGTGCTAGCTTGCGTGCGTGCGTACGTGTACGTGCGTGCGTGCGTACGTGACGTGCGTGCGTGCGTACGTGTACGTGCGTGCGTGCATGCGCGTTTTCGTTTGATCCTCGTACTAAAGCAGTGCTAGTCGATTGTATTTAGTTGTAGGCCCTATTGTGTTGTCTAAAAGCTATAATTGGAAGCGTTGCTTGCTATACCCAGGCCGTGGGTTATGTTTAATTAGCTTTTTTAACAGATGTATTTATTTATGATTAGATCAGGCTTGCATGTAAAGTAATATAGAGGTGAAACTAACTAGCTAATGTGTTTTGCTGCTACACGTATCACAGTATTGAAGATTCTGTTTATGTATTAGGAAAACGTACTACAGCCTCAAACAGAGTGCAGATAAAAATTGAAGAAAGATGTATGCGGCACAAGTGTTGAGATGCTTGAAATCGATCCCCCAGCCACAAGAAGAATGTGTTTTCGACTTGTATGTGCTTCTAATCAACTACCCAGACACGCACCTCGACCGTATGCGATTAAGAGACAGAGACAGAGACAGAGACGGAGACGGAGACTGAGACAGAGACAGAGACAGAGACAGAGACAGAGACAGAGACAGAGACAGAGACAGAGACAGAGACAGAGACAGAGACAGAAACAGAGACAGAGACAGAGACAGAGACAGAGACAGAGACAGAGGCAGAGACAGAGACTGAGACAGAGACTGAGACAGAGACTGAGACAGAGACAGAGACAGACACAGACACAGAGACAGAGACAGAGACAGAGACAGAGACAGAGACAGAGACAGAGACAGAGACAGAGACAGAGACAGAGACAGAGACAGAGACAGAGACAGAGACAGAGGCAGAGAGAGAGACAGAGACAGAGACAGGGACAGAGACAGAGACAGAGAGAATCATTTTGTTTATAGACTCCAAATCCCAGTCTTAATTCATTCGGCAGCTTTGCGTGTTTTTCGTTTTGTGTGTTTTCGTTTTTTCGTGTTTGTGCGTTTGTATGTTTGCGGTTTTCGTGTTTGAGAATTTTTGTGTTTACGATTTTTCGTGTTTGCGTTTTTTCGTACTCTGCGCGTTTGTGTGTTTGTTATTTTTCGTGTTTGCGAATTTTCGTTTTCGTTTTTTGTGTTTGTGAGTTTGTGTGTTTACGAATTTTCGTGTTTGCGAATTTTCGTTTTTCGTGTTTGCAATTTTTCGTTTTTTCGTGTTTGTATGTACCTGTGCTTGCGCTTGTGCTTGTACTTGTAATTGTTCCTGTGCTTGTGTTTGTGCATGTCCTGATTCTTGGGCTTGTAATTGTTCCCGTGATTGTGTTTATGTTTGTGCTCGTGCTCGTACTTGTGGTTGTGTCTGTGTTTTTGTAAAGCTAACTTTCACAGGAGACAATTTAGAATACAATCTCCGATACTGGACCAACCCCTAGTCTGACCCAGACCAAATCCGATCTCTCAAGGCTAAAATACGATCCTTACATGGACATTAAACTATGCGAAAAATGGCATTATAAAAAATACTTTGTTATACATTATTGATATTAAGTTTCTTGTTGTACATGAGATTAATTTGGTAGTGACTACCTTGAGCGACAACTAGATTTAATTATGACCCATAATTAAAGCAAAAGGATTGCGACACATTGTGACTCATATTTAAAACCAAAATATATTGTATGTAAATAATACGTATTAAAAGGTAAATAAATAAAAGCGACATTCCTTAATTTTCGATAATTACTATTGCTGTAAGCAGGTTAATCAATTAGTTAATTACACATTTTATTTTTAAATCAATTTCATTTTAAAATATATTCAAATGAATTTTCACCACAAGAGGACCACAATCTAGATATGGGATTAAAAGGAACCTAATAATGATTTTAATAATAACAACAATTATGCAATCTCATTTGATAAAATTCAATTCATATTAAATAGTCGCTAAACCGTACATTCACCTTGTATGACAACAACAGGTTAATTAGCTGATTATGCAATGCCATTAACTGTTTATTATCGTTATAGAATGTAATAGTGTATTTTAAAATCAAAACGTATACGTTATCTTTACCTTGATTAGTTTCTTTTAATACTAAAAATATCCTACCGTTTATTAACCCTTAAAATAGGTAAAAAAACGATCCTACGTGCGCATGCATTTGCCTATCCTTTAGGGGCTCCCCGCCAAAAGGGCTCTTAAATACAAACAAAAGGTTGAAAATACTGTCAGGGTTGAAATGTACGTCCCTCGCAGGCGGTCTTGTGACGTCAAAATCCAAAGCAGTGTTGCCATATGTTTAGGTGACAATTTTAACCGGCGTCATAAGTTTATTAAAATAAGGGATGAAAATACACGTCCTATACGTAAGCGAGTAAAAATAATTAGGGATAAAAGAAAGGTTGAAAATACGGTCCCACACGTGGGTGTATGTAAAATAATTAGGGTTGAAAAGGGTTGAAAATACGGTCTCACACGAGGGTATATAAAATAATTAGGAATGAAAACGGGATGAAAATACGGTCTCACACGCGAGTGTGTAAAATAAGGGTGGAAAATCCGGCCTCACACGTGGATGTACAAAAATAGGGTGAAAAACACGTCCTACACGTAAGCGTGTAAAAATAAGGGTGGAAAATACGGTCTCACACGAGGATATATAAAATAGGGTGAAAACCCGGTCTCACAAGTAAGCGAGTAAAAATAAGGGCGGAAAATCCTGTCTCACACGTGGATATGCAAAATAGGGGTGGAAAATCCGGTCTCACACGTAAGAGGGTAAAAATAAGGGTGGAAAATCCTGTCTCACTCGGACGCGTATAAAAAATAATTAGGGATAAAATCTCCAGCAGGGGTTGAAAATACGGTCTCCCACGTGGATGTGCAAAAATAGGGGTGGAAAAATACGTCCTACACGTAAGCGTGTAAAAATAAGGGTGGAAAAACCGGTCCCCCACGTGGATGTGCAAAACCGGAAGTGACGTCAAAATCCAAGATGGCGCATGGTGTCTCAGTACTACTTTCACAGCTTTAACTAAAGGTGTTATACCCGCCACGTATCCCAACCTAGTGAAACTCTTCTTTTTCGAGGGGATCTTCTCGGTGTTTCCCTCGATTCACTATCGGTATCGTAATTCGCACCTACAGTTGTGAGGGTCAGTTCAATGTTAGGTGATACAGTAGCATCACGTCTTCGAGTATTTCCGATAAACTCTCGTGGTATATTTATTTCTTTTATGTACGTCGCAAACTGTCGCAACCGTGTAGGCATGTAGTGTGTCGTTGTTTTAACGTTTCGTGAACCAGATCGATAATATTGGAATGAGTGATGATCTCACTTTTTATTCTGACAGTACCCCTGTATGAAACAGGCAGTGTTGATACTATTTCGTCGTCTGCCAGACCTTTGCGTTTCGGCAAATCTCTAATATCGTCATCATCACCGCTGATTGTTATACTATCGGGTGACGTGACTGATTGGAAAGGTGTGGATATCTTTGAAGAACCTGATTATACTGGTGCCATTTGTCATGGTCGGTCATTTTGGCTTTTAAAACTTTATCCATGTCGTTACTCAACTGTATTAATATGTTGTTTTGCATGACGCTGTATAAAATCCATAGGTAGAATAATCTTCTTCAGATTGTGATCCATAGTTATTGAAAAAAATTACCCAGAATTCCGCCAAGTAATGGTCCTAACAGGAGTGGTAGAAATGCGCCGCCCTTCTGTATAAGAAACTGTTTCTTCTTTTTTATAGATTAACCTCTCTGTGCCAGCCACCTTAAAGTATGCGTATGTTGAGAGATTCGCTGCTTCTGACCAGCTGACAGAGGTACACGACCGTTTAAAATGTTATGTGCATACTAGTAAATGCATTCCACCTGTTTACTATTCAGATATTTAAATAAAGCGTCATGTTAACTTTTACTTAATCTGGCTAACGCGCGCAGGATATCGGTGTTTTCGATTAACGTGTTAACCATCATTTATGACTGTAAGGCTTAAATCCTTTTTTCGCTATATACACTTGGCAATTACCTTGAGGCCCAAATATGTTTGTTCCATAGCGTAGCACATTCGGTGTATTCTGTTTTAAATCGAACCATAAATATCCGTGCGGGTTTGAAGTGGCATCCTGGTACGTAGTCTCTAAAAATTTCGGGTTGTCAGGTGAAATCTGCCTTGCTAAATGCTGTATCTGTACCCTGTCACGTGGGTTCTTAAACAAGATTATGTAATGAGCGTTGAGAGAGATATCCCGCTGTCCACGTTCTTGATGAAAAATGTTTTGCATTAATAAAAACATGCTTAGATTTCTATGATGACAACCCTTTGTGAAAATATCAACCACCGAACAGTTAGTTTGGCGCATTAGATTGTCAATTATTATTAAGACCGATTTTTCACCATCAAACTGCTCCATATCAGGTAAACCTTTCTCAAAGTTTTCTGAGAGATCTTTAAATAATGGGTGCCATTCGCCGTAAAACCAGATAATTTTTTCAAAAACTGTATCGCAGACAGTTTTGATATTTTTTAGAAAATCATCGATAAAATACGATTTCCCATACCCCGATGCTACTATTGCTGAAAAAGGATGCCGGCGCCGTCTTAGGAGTAAATACCTCGACCATAAAAGAGGCGTTTAGATTTATGTCCCTAGGAGCGGTATTAGAGTGTGGTTAGGTCAATACTTCAGACATCCCCCGAAGATAACCGATTCTACCCGAACATTGACGAGCGCGCTTGCGTACAAGGCCAAAGGCTAGCTGCGTACTCGCTTCTCGTGTGTTTCGCTCTTTAAAGTGTAACTGTCATCGAGTGAGCATTATTATAATGTATTCCCCCGTTTATGAGCCAACATCAGCGGACATTAGAGATTTTACTGACTTGTTAATAAACTATTACAACATAACCGTTCAATGATGAAAGCGATGACGTGGTTGAGCTGAATGTATCTCACATCCAAGGTAATGGTGATGGTTCACAGAAGAGAAAGAAGAGCGATGAGGTAGGGGAGAAGGGTGCATCTCAAAATCATGATGAGCTTGCGTACGTGCGTGCGTGCGTGCGAGCTTGCGTGCGTGCGTACGTGCGTGCGTGCGTGCGTGTTTTAGTTTGATCCTCATGCTAAAGCATGCTAGTCGATTGTATGTAGTTGTAGGCACTATTGTGTTGCCTAAAAGCTATAATTGGAAACGCTGCTTGCTATGTCCAGTCCGTGGGGTTATGTTTAATTAGCTTTTTGACGGATGTATTTATGATAAGGTCAGGCTTGCATGTAAAATAATATAGAGGTGAAACTAACTAGCTAATGTGTTTTGCTGCTACACGTATCACCGTATTGAAGATTTTGTTTATGTATTAGAAAACGTACTACAGTCTCAAAACAGAATGCATATAAAAGTTGAAGCAAATGAATACGGTACAACTTCTGCGAACGAACTGAAAGATTTGAAGCGTGTGCAGCATTTCCTGAGCCGTGTTGAAACCAGTTAACCTCATGTCCATGTAATAATAATAATAGTGTCTGATAAAAGCTGTCAGGGGTTATTAGCTACTTTTATAGGTTGTTTTATAGATTGTATCTCAAAATCTCGATGATGGTGATGCTCTCCATAAAATTTCAAATAAAATTAGATTACGTCACTCTTATTTGAGATTAGAAATTTTTTAAAACGTTTAGTTGACATTGCTATTAATCCCAACTGATAAAAATCCATATAACGGGAATCACATGTGTGTGTGTGTGTGTGTGTGTGTGTGTGTGTGTGTGTGTGTGTGTGTGAACGTAATTGAGGACACAATAGTTTTATGTAATCTGAAGATTCAATTATTTAAAGTAATTTCTGCGTTAGCAAAATTTTTAAAATATTTGTAAGTGTTTTGAATGTAAATTTTTGTAAGTACAACATGATTGTTAAATACGAGTAGCGGTATTCAGGTTTTTCTGTATTACTTTCTAAAATAGTTAATGATCGGTATGTAATAGCCTGTTTATATCCAGCCATTCACAAATCGTATTTTAGTGAGACACGTTGTATACAAAATTTCAGTTCAACGTATGGTACAGTTGAAGGAAAAACACTTCTAAAGGTAAGCGTATTATTTTTAATATATGCTTTTACCTGATATTGCTAACAAAAATGTCGATAAAGATTTTTAAAATGTGTTATTACTCTTATAGGATGACGTCATAAGATCAACTCTCAAATAGCTGGTACGTATTCGTGGATTTTAAACTTGTAGTTATTGTTAATTCACGTATAATAATAAAACCATTAAAACCTTTTGCCTTTTATTTCCGTTATATCAGTTTGATATTCTTAAAAACATGTTAATTTAATTTAACTATGTTATATATAAGTAATTATTACTTTCCAGTCTTTTTTAATGGGTTTTTACAACTGTTAATGAACACGTTACAATGAAACAATTTTGTGTGTATGTAATTGAACATGCAAATAGATCAGATATGATGTTTCGAATGTATAGGTGGTGACTGTTTAGAGAATCTGCCTATACATAAAGCGTCATTGCATTAGGGTAGAAATTATTTATTATTTCACGTCATATTTAATTGGACTTTAATGTATTCAGTTTGAACTGTAATCTGGTTTCCGCAAACTGTAAGACATAATTTCAGTTGATTGATTGATTGAGATTGATCTGGTGATCGAGCGTGATTTGTTTTAGATTGATTAATTAATTGATTTGTTTATGTGTGTGTGAAAGATCCGAAAGAGACAGGGGGAGGAAGAAACAAGATAGAGCAAGAGAGAGGTGTGCATTATCAGCTTCTATTATAGAAAATGTTCATTAGTCTATACGCCACTAGATGGCACTAAAATCAATTTTTTACTCAAAGGGACCCGGGCGCAGACCCTGATACAAGTCTTGTCTTACAAGAACCTCCTTATTAGAATACAATTTTGTATGATGGGGCGAAGGCCTACAGCTGTAAGATTAAGTTAGAACCCGCATACAATTGCACCAAGGGGACCACGATAGGGGCTAAGCTCTACACTTATCTTATAAGGTTAGGGTTCCCACACCATCTCCGACCAGGGGGCGAAAGCCCGAGAACAAGTTGCGAAGCCCTACACGTGTCTTACAAGAACCTCCTTATTAGAAATACGTTTTCTCGTATAGGTAAAAGATCATCCAATAGTATTTGACCATTTTAAAACAATAGGATCGATAATTTTAGTAATAATATCTTATTAATTATGCAATTTCCAACATTGTATGCGTGTGCGTTTGCCTAACCTCCAGGGGTACTGCTCTTAATATAGCCAAAAGGACCTTAATTAGATGACCATCAAAAATAACCCTAAAACCAACCCCAAGTCCAAGACCTAGCTCCAGGTCCAGCCCCCAGCACCAAGACCAGCCCCAACCCCTCACGTGAGCATGTGCAAAAAAGGCTCTAATTAGGGCTGACCCTCGAAAAGAAACCATAGGGTAGAAAATACGTGTCCTATACGTGAGCTGTCATAAAATAGGGGTGAAAAAACACGTCCTACACGTGGGTGTGTAAAAAAATAATTAGGGATGAAAAAGGGTTGAAAATACGCTCTCACACGTAGGTGTGTAAAAATTAGGGTTGAAAAAGGCCTCCGAAAAGAAACCATTAAAATAGGGGTGAAAAATGCAGTCGCCCACGTGGGCCTGACCGGAAGTGACGTCAAAATCCAAGATGGCGTCTAGTGTCGCACTACTACTCAGCTAGTTCTTTAATCTTTTTGTGTAAATTAAACTCGTCGTTTTTCTTTCGTAATTCTTCCTATTCTTTTCTTTGACCTTTCTTATTTTCTTTCTTATCTCCTTGTTTCTACTGTTATATGCTTCAATATCTTTATTTTGAAACAGCCGTCTACTTTCCATTAGTTGCAGTATCTCACAGTTCATCCAAGATTTATTTTCACGAGTTACTTTTTTTTCCAATAGTTCTCGACTCGGCGTCATTATCGCTGTTTTGATGGATTCCCATTTGTTGTTTAGGTCTTCATTACTATTCAACTGTAGTTTATTTACTTCTAACTTGATCTTTTCAGTTCATTGTCTCATTCAGATGTGTAGTTGTTTGCGAGTTTGTTGGGGAATAGGCTTTTTCAATCTAATCTCAAATTGTATTATCACAGAATTGAGATCTGTTTTTGCGTCAGCATCAGGATATGTTTTTGCAGACCTGATGGAATTCCGGTATCGTTTGATTATTAAAATAAGGTCTATTTGGTTTCTAATGACGTAACTAACATTATCTAGTGGTGATTTCCATGTGTAGAGTCTTCTTTCGTGCAGTTTAAATAAAGTCAATAAATACAATTTCAAAATTTTCGCATGTTCGTAAAAAACAACGTTTTAGTTATAAATAAGTATTAATTTTTAATAGAATTTTGCTTTTTATTTTCGTTTTAAGCAAGTATAAGGTTATTATAAGTTTTGTTATGAACAAGTAAGTTCAAAAGTAAATATGTAATTAATAATAATTTTTAAGTATAAGGTTATTTACATGTTTTGAGTGAATATCTTTATGAACAAAAGTCAACATTTGCTGTCGCCGTTGGCACCATCTATTATCACGTTATTTCACTTATATATGTATCGCACATTTGACTCAAAATAGAGGTAAAACACAATGAATGTGAATTTAAAACTACACGGTAATTTGTCTTTCACTAAAATGTTGAATAATACTTATTTTGTATAAAATAGAAATGTCTGATACTGATAGCGACATAAATGAGGGATTCCCAAACACGTAATGACAAATAAATGACTGAATATAAAGTTAATAGTTTGGGGACAAAAGTTTGTTCTATTTGTACAAAAAATGCATTTTCGGGAATCGGAAAATTGCTGGATTCCGCTTCGCATCGTTCAGCGCCTTTCTTCTTCGTCCCAAAAATTGACATTTTTTTGTACTAATGAAATAGCTATTAAATAATAATTTATTGTTTGCTCATTATTGAGAGTATTGTTTTGTCAACGTTCCTTTCTTTCAGTGTTCTCTTTTTTCATTGTTTTGCTTTTTCAGTGTCCTCTTCTGTCGCTGTTCTCTATTTTCATGTTCTGACATTACATGACTGTCTTGTCATATTCTATTTCGAAAATCATGAGTGGAGACACCCAAGATTTTGTTTAATACGGATATTAAGACAGTCACAATAAACTTGGATGTCGATACGTAACATCCTCGTTAATTATCACTATATTAATATCCTTCTTAACAAATAGCTATCACATTATATTATTACCGTAACGCATATTAGCAATGTAAACTATTAATTTTTGCACTTCCAAGACAAAAATAGATACTTTAGTCTCCGTCTACAGGGACTAAAGTGAGTCATTTATTCCCTAGGGATTAAATATGGACTCAACCCCCTAGAGAGTTCATTGACAGATGTCAAACTTCGAATATTTTTTATTAATTTTTGTTACGAAACGTTAACATTAATATTATTAAAATTAATAAATATCGGATGATTGATTTCCGAAACGATACTGCTGGATGTAAGGTTGAACGTGGGGTCGTTCAGATTGGCACGAGGGTCCTGGGAGTGAGGTAGCTGGTGTTTTTTGATCATCTCCACATCCAAAAAATTTTTCGGCGATAAGGTTCTTATTATTCAGGGAGTTTTCCACATACCCTTCTGCAACAGTTGCAGACTTCCATCCCCCATGTCTTTTTAAAACGTCAACAGTCGCACCTGAATCAGCTAGTAGAGATGCAGAGGTTCGCCGCCAACAATGTCCTGTATATGACAACGCATCTGGTAGGTTTAAGAATGTTGCAACTTTCTGAGGCAATTTTCCAAATATATTCTTTCCTACAGGTTGCACTGTACGCTGCTTGTTAACGTAACGAACAAAAAATCTTGAATCGAGAGTTTCGGCTTTTCTCAATGACATATTTCTTGCAGATTTTTGTATAACTAACGATAGTTTTATCTGAATCTTTTACAACGAAGTTCCTCTCTGTTCCATTTTTGGTAGCTCTAATGTTAACAAGAAGTCTGTTGCCCAAATCAGTCACATCATTAATTGACAATTCGACCAATTCCAGTCCTCTACAAGTCCCTGCCACACCAAATATGAGTGGTACCTACAAAAAATCATTTTTAAAGGTAGGTACAATGATTTTTGGACATACTCACTTTTGTCATTAAAAATGTGTCATCTGAAGCTTCCTTTAGAAACGTATCAATCTGTTCTATAGTTAGTACCTTTGACTTCTTCGCTTTGTAACCAAAATTTTTCCTTTTCAGAAGCGTCGTCAATTCGTGGAATTTACTTATTTCAACATTATGTTTAACGTTAAGCATAGTTTTTAACATTGAATACTGGACCCACAGTGTAGAAGCAGCAAATTTGTTTACCTTTTCATTAAAAAATACCAGCAAAGCATCTTCGTTAAAATTTGTAATTTTCTTTTCACAGCACCACTTTAAAAATATATCATACTCTTTATCGTAAATTTTACGAGATTTGGAAGGCAGTAAGTCTTCTAAAGCCTCTTTACCGGCTTTTTCTAGATCAAATTCGTTGTACATATTTATTACCCTTTTGTAAAAAATTTTTCAAATATGGCTACTACTGTTTCTAATTCCCATGCTAACCGACTGTTTTTTTTTCAAATAGCAAGATTTCTAGATAATTGTATACAAATTTGTCACATTGACACGAACAAATTTGGAATTATTGTACATAAAAATAAATACTTTGGAAATGCAAAAAATAGCGGGATTAAATGCTGCACTTTCGTCCCTCTATATACATATAATACACTATTATAACGTAATTACCACAAATTAATATTTTAAATAGCGCCATCTATATGAGAAGATGAAAACCTACTGTATAAAATTGGATTTGTTAAGATTTAGCCTTGTTACCACATCCTCATAAAAGATTAGAAACAAAGAGGATTGGATGCTGGTATGGGATGGAATACGTATTCTATTGGTAGTTAGGGGCCTAAATGCCCCCGTTTTAATTTTTCAACATAGAAAATTTTAAAAATAGTTTTAATTGATCTGTGATACAATTCTACGAATTGCACAAAAATGTAAGTACAATTAATTTTTAACATTCATCAGTTTCTTAAAGCATTAAATTTCAAAAGACACGTCAGATATTACCATGAAAAAAAAAGCGTGGGCAAGTTAATCTTTGAATTAAAACGTAACCGGTAATGCATTTTATTTATTTTAGGAAGTACCAAATTGTGATTGCATTTATTTTTATTTGTACCTGGGTTACGTGTACTACAGATGAAACTTCGGAAGATTTATACAAACTATTAGAAATATCTAGAGATGCCAATGCAAAAGATATTCGTAAAGCCTTCAAAAAGCTTGCAGTAAAATTGCATCCCGATAAAAACATAGATGATCCTGATGCAGATGCAAAATTTGCTAAATTTGCGCGTGCTTATGAAATTTTAAAAGATCCAGAATCTAGAAAGCAATATGATTTATTTGGTGATGTAGGAGATAAATCTCATAAACAAAAATATCAAAGCTATACATACTATCGTGATCAGTTTGGTATATATGACGATGATCCTCTTATAATTACATTAACTCGGAGCGATTACGGTATTATATTTTTTTTTTGCATTAGTTTAACAATTATGTTGTAGAGTTAAATGTATTAGATACAAGTCAAGTGTGGTTTGTAAATTTCTATTCTGCTCAGTGCCATCATTGTCATGAATTAGCTCCAATTTGGCGTAAATTATCAGTTGAACTTGAAGGAGTTATACGAATTGCTGCAGTGAATTGTGAGGAAGATTGGGCATTATGTCGCCAACTTGGTATTAAATCTTATCCTACTTTATTGTACTATCAAAAAGATGTAATGGTTTAAAGTTTTATTTGAAACATATTTATATATAATGCTTTTAGGCCACTTTATATGAAGGTGAAAAGTATCAAGGTGAAAGAAGTGTGGAAGATTTGCAAGATTATGTACTTAATCGATTAAGTGCTAATGCAGAGCTTATTAGTAGAGATCAATGGAATAACGAAGGGTTGCAGAAAAAATCATGGTTGTTACTTTTGTGTCCAAAAGATAGTAGTTCCTGTCCTGAACCGGAGACGATAAAGAAATTAGCTTCTATTTTTGTACGTTCCTTGTTTAACTTATTAGTAGGCAAATTGCTCAAATTAAATAGTACAATTTTGAACTTGAGGTTTAATGAGGTTTAACAAACAAATCAGTAACTTAGAATAGGCTGGCTTCTAGACATAGATAAAAATGACAGTTTCACATTCATGCCAATTTTATTATAGTGTAAATTTTAAAATTAATGATTAGCAAATTATGAATGAGAGTTCAAAAGATTATCTTGCAGTAATGTTATCAAAATACAAGTCAATGACACTACTCAAAATAACATTTTTAAAAATGTTGGTTTAATTGCGTAATTGTAAAATAGGGTATACAGGACTCTTTTACCATAATTAAGTATGTTTTCCAACAATGTAAGTTATGTGAAATCAATGGTTGTGTGCAAACATAATATTTAAACTTAACAACTTCTAATGCAAACTGTATACAATTGTTTGGTTCTGATCAACATAACCATGCCATGATGTGAATGAACTTCGTATATTACTAGATCTGTACTTTCTGTACGTCACAACTTTTTTTTCATTTTTAATTCATTGCAGATTCTGTACAAAAGTAATAACATAAAGTAATTTTCATTGTTTGATCACCTCAGGAACATCCAGAAAATTGGTGCAAAAATTTGAAATTGGCCATATTATTGTGTCATAACTTTTCTTTAGCGTATTTCCCCAAGAGAATGATGCTATTGTGCTCGTTTTAACAGGTGGGAGGCATATGTACACATGCCAGGTGGGCAGGTACCACAATTTTTACCATGGGTTCTGATTTTCTGCACTGGGTAAGCACAGCCAGTGAGCTTTTTCCTTGTTCTTAATCTATTCTCATCCTATACTTCCTTCTCGCCCTTACTGTCTTCCTATTGGAATGGAAGCCCAAAATTAAAAGAAAACGATGTCTGTGAATTCTAGAGTAATAGATATCAGACAGAAAATCCTGCCCTGTTCAGATGTCTGCAAGGGCAGGGCCCAAGCCTTGCCAGTCATCGAAAGTACTCACTTTCTGATCTATTATGGCAACATCCGCAGTATTAGGTTTAATCTTAATGCTGTTTACCAACATTTTGAATGATTACAACCTAGTATTTGGTTTCTATCTGAAACATTTGCTCCTTTAAGTGATCCGATTTACCCTACTTGCAATTTCCCCAATACAATCTTCACTATGTGAAGGAAGACTATGTGCCTATCTCAAGGACAGTAACTTTCAATTCTGGGAATTTCAATGTTCATAACTCTAATTGGCTTCAGCTTTCATCTACTACTAATCCTGCTGGTCATATTGCAGAAACATTTGCTATTTCATGTGATCTCACAACTGATTTCTGAACCCACAAGAATCCCTAACAACCCTAACTATACTCCACACTTCTCTTTCTTGCATCAAACCCACTTTTTTACAAAACTTCAGTTCTTTCTCCACTAGGTCTATTCGACCATTGCCTGATAGAAATAACTTCTGTTGTTTGCAACACTGGTAGAACGTTCTGGTGTTTTAAATCAGCTAAATTGAGTGATTTAGGGATTTCTTTACAACTTTTCCATTGCATGAATATTGTTTTAAGTTGTCCCCATCTTCGGATATTGCTCTTGCAGTGTCTAAAGTCATCCTTATGGGCATGGAATTATACATTCCCAAAAAACAAATTTATATTGATCACTCTCATTTCCAATCCTGCTTCGATAAGGCTTGTGATGATGCAATATCTTCGAACATTTAAATCTTGTACTAAATGGAACTTTAATAAAATGGTTCCATGCAGATTACGTTAATGCTAGAAATAATTACAAAAGTTAGCAATTGAATATCCCCCTATCCATCCTCCTAAGTATTCCTGAGTTCTTTAGCACATTAGGCTAAACTTAGCCTGTTCAGAAGCACCTATAATAAAAAAAAACTTTGTTTATTACATGCTTTATTGTATTTATGTACACACATTATCTCTTACTTGCGGGTTTCCACCATATGATAGTTTATATAGACAGGCAGGAAACCAAGGAAGCGTTTTTGGATTGGACTCTCTGGACTCCCACTAGGGGCGAAAAACTATCAGAAAATTATGCTTTTTTGCTCATTATTATTCACATTTTCACCAATCTAGCTGAAATTTTGAACATAGATCCACTGTAATATCCCAAATATTTTACATTTTCACTGACCAAATTTTGTGTGGAAAAACGTCTGAACACAATGCTCAATAAATGAACATTATGCATTTTCCGTGACCACTTGGATAATGGTATTTAAAAAAAAAATATTGTTATATAAATTGAAATTTTTAACCATGATTTTCAACTGAAATGCGGGCGGGCGTGCGTGCGTGCGTGCGAGGTGTGCGTGCATGCGTGTGTGGGTGGGTGCGCGTGTGTGCGTGGGTGTGTGTGTGGGTGTATGTGTGTGTGGGTGTATGTGGATGTGTGGGTGTGCGCGTGTGTGTGTGTGTGCGTGTAAGTGTAAGTGTGTGTACTGTTCCATTTGAAAATTTCGAGGAAAGCTATAAAAAATACATTTCTTTTAAAAAGCGTCCTCTAGCGACCACTATAAGTACAGAAGAATAGTTTATAGCGCAATTAATGGAGAGAAAGTTAAAGCTCTTTTCTTCCCCCACCACTTTATTTCAAGAGTAAGAGTATTTCAATACTAATTAGTTTTAGACGAAACATTCCAAAATTTAATATGAATACCTTTTTCATACGTTAATTTGGCACCTTTTATTGAAAAACTTCTCTACTTTAGTGCACCTATTACGCACACTAGCGGAGTTCCTATGAACTTGAAAATTATTTCTCATGTGCAGTTTTATCATGCCTTTTTTTATCAATACTCTGCGATAATCTGTTACCAAGATACGAACGCTGGCCGACCTCAGTGCAAAATCCAATCCCATTTCCATTTTCTTTTAGCTGTGGCCTAGTCAGCCCTCATATCCCACTTCATTAAGGTAATAGAATAGTAAGAAAAGTTACGCCTCTTAAGTGGTTGGCTTAATCTGAAAGTGGACAGCTAACTAGCCTTGTCTACAGGGTGTGAAGTTAGTGCGTAATTCTTATGTTACTCCGTAAATATTTTAGATAGAGAAAATCTTTAAATATGAAAGTTGTGTATTAGCTTATTCTCCGTAACCTAAAATATCTACACTTCTACAGGGTGTTGCACTTTCGAAAACCAGTATCCAACTTAAATATTTTAAATTGAACACCTTGTATATATTTGTAAATATTCTTATTCTGTCGTCAATTGTCTATCTGGTAATGTTTTGTTTTTTTTAATAAGGATCAACCGTTACAGAGTTATTCAACTTTTTAGGAAAAATATCACGTGTGCAAACACAACGAATAAAATCTGCAGCGGGCACATTGTGGGAGATTAATCAAAAAAATTTTGTCCAACGTTTGTCAAGATCATCTACTGTCATCCGAAAAATTAAAAGTTAAATTCCGTTGTACAGGGTGTTTGCTACGGTGGTACAATAACTTAATATTTCTATTGGCCATTACTCAATTTTTTTAAGGGGAATGCCCTGTATTTTGTAAGTGATTCAGATAGAGAAATAAATTCTATTTCAATTTTACATTGGGTTTCCTATACCTAAAGTTGACACTTTAAATTATTATTGCAGTGTTAAGAATAACAGGACTGTTATGCCAATTGTAATTTTTTAGAGGGCTGTGAAAGGAACTGCAAAAAACAAAAACAATTATCTGTCATATTAATTCGCAGTAAATTAGCATTTGTGTGTTGTGCTACATAAGTTCACTGTTTTGTGCATCAGAATGAATTTTTATAGGGAAGAGTATGTTGATATGATCTATGTATTAGGAGAATGTGTGATTGAAACTATCTTCATGCATCCCGAAGCTATGCTCAGAAGTATCCTGACAGAAGCCCACCTGAAGTTAGCTTCAAAAGACTCAAAGACAGGTTTGAAACAGCAAGCAGCGTTAATTATACAAAGCGTATGCGTGCATGACATGTAACAAATGAGGAAAACTTATTGATGGTTGTTGCTGCAGTGGTTGAAATCCTCACCATTCTACTCAAAATATTTCACAACAAATTGTTTATGCAAGTTATACATCCGTATTTTGAATAGTAATAAATTCTATCCCTAGCATGTCCAAACCAGAAACTTTTTCCGCAAGATTTAGAAAGCCGGAGGCAATTTTGTGAGTAGATTAATAATAAATTGAATGCTGAATCAGATTATCTGAATTGTACCCTTTTTACCGATGAGGCGACTTTTAGTAACGGATGCCTCCCTAATCAGCGAAATTTCCATCGTTACGATACCGATAAGCCCGAACTCCTGAGAGCAGTTGATCATCAACATCAGTGGTCAATTAACGTGTGGGGTAGAATTGTCGGGACACAAGTTATTGGTCTGGAACATGAATTGTGCGATTTACTACAACATGTCCCACATTTGAATGTTTTTAAATATTAGATTCCCTGGTCGCTGGTTTGAAGGAGGTGGTCCACAGAATTGGCCTGCTAGGTCTCCAGACATCTATACTAGATTTTTTCCTTTGGGGCTGTATAAGGGACATTGTGTACCAAACTCCTCCAACTACTAACGAAGATATGAAAGACAGAATTCGTGGTGCTTTTCGCCAAATGACCCATGACATGCTAATTGATGTTCAACGTTGATTTACGGAACGAATTTAACTGTGCCTGCAACAAAATGGCGGTAGGTTTGAACACTTATTGTAAACTGCTCTGGTATTTCTTTTATTAATTTCATTGTGTTAAAATTTTGTAATAAAAATAAGTCATTGCTTTGTGTTGATGATTTGATCAACTAGTTTTTTTTATGATAATCTTGCAATATGCGGAAGTGGCACTCTCGGAATATTTAACATAGCCTTCTAAAATTACAATTCACATAAGTCATGTTATTCTTAAAACTGCAATAATTTAAAAAGTGTCAACTTTAGGTATAGAAAACCCAATATAAAATCTTTCTCTATCTGAATCCCTTACAAAATACAGGGTGTTCCATTTAAAAAAATTGAGTTATGAAATCGAAATATTAAGTTATTGTACCTCCGTAGCAAACACCCTGTACAAAGGAATTTAACTTTTAAGTTTTCGAATGACAGTAGATGATCTTGACAAAATATTTTTGATTAAAAAAATATTTTAATTAAAAAACAAAGCATTACCAGATCGGCAATTGATGACAATAAGAATATTTAAAAATATACAGGGTGTTCAAGTTAAAATATTTAAGTTGGATACTGGTATCCGAAAATGCAACACCCTGTAGATATTTTTAGGTTACAGAGAAGAAGGTAATACTACAGGCAACATCTATATTAGTGATGGGCACTATCGAATGATTTCAACAATCGAAACTTCACCTCTCGAGTGACATTTACAATCGAATGATCATTCGAATGATTCTTTTCGAAAAATGACGTCACTTAGGCCAATCTCTCGTTTTAAGGAGAAGATGAGTTCTCAAGTCTCGCTTTATCAAGTACAGTATAATCGGCTATCGCTACAGATGTATTACACCTGGGATAACATAATCGCTTACCCCGCTACACATGCGGCATTAAAACTTGAATAAGAATTAAAGTTCATAGATGTCGAATGGTTGAATGGTTTAAATAAATCCAAATGCGCGCTTATTTCCAAACTAAATAGGGTGCAAGCAAAAATGACCCGTAAGTCAGGCTACAAAACGTATGATAGATTTGTAAAGCAACCCAAATGTGGTGTTCCCACCTCCAACCGAAGCTGCAGTGTAATAATAATTCGACCTGATCACTGGAGCCTGGAAGTGAGAAGAAAGAGGAACGAATGAATCCAATGATGGGTGATGTGATGGAGTGGGTGCTGTTTCGATCAACAACCGAGATATCTGTACAATCGAATGATCTTTTATTTTTCATTCGAGAGGTCCCATCACTAATCTATATGTTGTCTGTGCTAATACACAATTTTCAATTTAAAGATTTTCTCTATCTAAAATACTTATGGCTTATGGAGCAACATAAGAATTATGCACTAATTTTACATCCTGTATAATTTAGGTGAGGATTTGGTCATATTGGAATGATGATACTTTAACCACGCTTATTCCACGAAAATTTGACCTAAATTTACGAAAAAATGGTTGATCTATACCATATCAATAAATGTACGTTTTACTGGTTTAAAATGATTTTAGCTTGACCCTTAAGTCCCTAAATCATATATGTTCTATTGCATAAACGTATTTCAATCAAAAATCAAGACAAAATTTCCCATGCAATTAAAATTGCATCAAGAAGTCACTCACATTTTATAAACCAATCATAATTATGCATTTATTCAAAAATAAGTGTCTGAAGGCAAAACATTCTAATTAAAAGTGGTTCAGTAATACAAACTTTATTAATTCCTATTAGAGTTATAGAAATTACAATTATGTTATACTGACGTAAATTTGTGAATTTCTTCGGATTTTTGTTGGAATCGTTTGTTGCAACCCTCATGCCAAGTAATGCACATGGTCATGTAAATGACTAGAAATTTGATTGGTTTTGCATATCTCATGGTTTTTGAATCGATGATACCACTTGTCAGAGACAATCAAAAACCATTCGTTACTTAAACTTGACATAATTTTTCAAAATTACTTGGCCACTTGTGTTATCACAATTGCGTTATCATGAGTTAGTGGCGTAATTTGAGTTATGTAAAACAGAAACTTTTTTTAAAGACAACAAATTTTACATTTCAACAGTAGAATAATTTGAAATTATATAATGCTAATCAAAAGTGAAAGTTTTCACCAGATCATAACAGTTATCGATTGCTTTTTTAGGAAGGTTTAATGCCTGTTGGTATTATTCATGAAACTGGCTTATCAAACAGTGTTTATGAAGGTTATAAACAATATCCAATTGTATTTTGGAAAGTGAAGGAAGATGAAAATAGTTTAGATGAAAATACAATCAAAGTTCACAGTATTGAAGCCTCAGACACCAAAGAAATTGTATCGAAAGTATTAAGCTTACTTCCACACCCACAAGTATTAACAGAGGAATCTTTCAAAGTAAATGTTTAACACCAGTTTTCCTAATTTAACGTAAATAAATTGTAGGATATTAGAACACAATTACGTTTAGGATCTGATTTATCATGGCTGATTTGTTTTTATATGGGAGCTGCGACTGATCTCAATTTACAATTAAAACGAATACCAACATGGTTACCCAATATGAAATTAGGTAACTCACACTCTATTAATATTATAAATTTCTTTCATTATTATTTTAAGGTTTAATTCATTGTGGACGCAGTGCTTCGCTATGTGCAAGTGTTCACATTTCTCATTATCCAGCATGGGGGGTTTTAAAAGTTGGAGGTGCATTTGAACTCTACCATGGACGTGACATACTCCACGAAATTGTTACTTTTGCAAGAGAAAGTAGTCAATCCACAAATTTGCATGCATTATCACCGGCAGAGTTTTACAGTGTTGTAAATGAAGGTAAGTTATCGTGGGTTTACTTTCAAAACCTACTAAGTTATTTTACACTTATAAGGGACCAAAAACGTGTTTAAAGTATCGTACACCATTCATGTAAATTGGTATTCTATTCAATGATACTTATAGTTAATTTCGACTTGTTCTTACTAGGTTTTATTGAAAATTGCAATTATATGACTTTTCACAGTACATAGAAGGTTTTGAAATAATTGTGTTTTGTTTATTCCGGACTCTGCCTGAATTCCAAAAGTAATAACTAAGAAACTAAAAAAACAATGAAAACAAAGCAAATCAATGAAAAGTATTATAAAAATTATTAATTTTATTAAATACATAAATAAAAAGTTTACCTCGAGTAGGATTTGAACCTACGACCTGTACTTTGCTAGAGTACTGCACTAACCAACTGCGCCATCAAGGTTCAAGCCCCAATCGTTCATAACAAAAACTTATAATAATGAAAAGTATTCTAATTTAAGAAATAACACAAAATATAAAAATTCAGAAATTAATCTGCTTCGAACAGTAGGTGTCATAAAAAATATGATAGTCTGCAGATTGACTTCCTTTAATTGTTGTATGTTGTCATATTTGGTAGTGGATTTTGATAAAGAGGAAATATTTCACCAACCTCTTTACTTTTCCTGCTTAGTCTCTTTTGTAATAGGTTTTCATTCAGTCTGTACGGTATGGCACACAAACCATTAACTGTAGGATCCCCTGTTTTATATCCAGGACGAATGGAAGTGTGGTACTTCAGTGCAGAACTTTGAAATATTTTGTGATTTAAATGTTGGACTTGATAGGACCTTGGATTCGATTGAGCCGATTTTCAAGCAGCAATGTACCCAGCACGAGAATAAATTCCTCTATTACGAATTTCTCACTCTAGTGAATGCATGCTGTCACACTCCATCTGTGTGTGGCCACTCATTAAGTATTTTTGAGTTATAATGATGCCCTGTTTATTGGTAGATTCAATAGTGTGTATGCCAAAGTGGCGTTTTTATTTTGGGCAGTGCATCCTTCACTATAAAAAATAATTTCTTGCCCTTCTGACAAATTAATTTCTATGAAATTGTATAAAACTGTTGCAAATTCATTTGTGATTACTCTTCCTTCATGCCACAGAAAATAGTATCCATCTTTTGTTATTAAATTATACAAGGTAAAGTTATGGACCACTAATTTCATTTATAAAAATTTTTGACGCTTTAAGCATTTGACAAAGAAGTATTGATTGGAGTTCCATCATAAAGACAAGCTGAGCTTTGTTTTTATCTGATGAGTTTGCATCCTGTGCTCTCTTTTTCTTGGTAATGTGATTGTTATATACTGCTCATTGATGTTTCCAGCCTTACATGAGACACAAAGATCACATTGATCTTTTTTCGGAGAATATAAACCAAAATTATTTATAACAAACTCCTCATGGAATGTCTTTATAAAGAGGGGCTTAACGCTCTTGTCTTCACAATACTGGACGTAACTTCTGTATAATACAGCTTTACTTTGCCAAATAGACTACAAATATTTCATACTAGATGAAGCTCTACAATAATGAGACTCTATTTTTCGTAATTCCATAAAAAAATTCCTTAAAGTGATTCTGTCTGATTTATGTCTAGAGTAGATCCTATTTGAGCCAAATTAAAACCTTCAGTACAGTATCAGGAGAAACAATATTGTGATCCTTACTTGAAGTCGCCCAGTTATGCAAGAACCAAGTTCCCAGGCTTAAGGTATTGATAAATATATATAACCTGACACATTCTTACATGAACACTATTTTTCTTCAAATGACATATTAATGTATTAGAACATCTTGAAGTTTCATTGGTTTGGTTTTTCAAATCTCTTGCATATGCATATTTTCTTTTCACACCATTCATATTTTGCAAAAATTGATTGAGAATGTTCTGGTTATCTTCTTCTGTGAAAATTCAGCATTGTATTTTCTTTGATTTTTCTGACATCTTACAATTAGAGAACAGTTTCATTTCACGAGGTGGTTTCGCTACACCAATTGCCCTTTTCTTCGGAATCCTTCACATTTTTCACCTTTCTCATGTTTGATCTTACATTCTTGGTTTTTCCAACTCGCTGTATCAGTTTTCTTTTTCTTTTGATTTTGGTGTATTCTTCAATATTGCCGACTAACATTTTGTTTTCTTGTCCACAATTTTCTTTACCCAATTTTTTATTTCCTTTCCCGTTACTGATATCAAGATATTCATCTTCCCCCTTGTCAAACTCACTTTCATTTGGTATGTAGTTTTCATCATCATCACATCGCTTCTGGTTGGCCTTACCTGAAATACCATCTTCGGCAATATATCGCATTACTTGGTAAAAATTAACTTGATACAAAAACTTACTATTCTCTTAATAACAGTAATTCTCCATGGTTATCCATTAATAGGTGTATAGCTTTTTCCATTCCCGTCCGAAGTTTGGAGCAGGTTACAATTTTAGTATCATTGTTTTTATTTACTACTCAAGCATCACTATTGTTATCCGTTCTGTTAATAGTCGAAAACGAAGTTAATGTACTATCCCTTCTAGAGGAAGATGGATCATCACTTTCATTGAAATTTGTGACTAAATTTACCATAAATTTACTTCTGCTCACACCCCCGTACATCTTAAAAAGACAAAAAATTGTTATAATAATCTAATAAACAATTTACAAAGTATCAATATTGTAATATCACTGCTCGAATCAAAACCGTGTAAGTCTACTTTTCAACAAATCAATACCTCCTAAGTCGTTTTTGTACAAACCCGAGGAATTTGGTAGTCCAATATTCAATGGCCAACATTATAAAGTTAGTTACAACTTACTTACCTTGTGTTTTATCCGGTAATCTTGTTAGAAATCACAATCACATTCTAACTGCAAATGCAAACTGCAGACTTAGAAGTTTTTGAGTAACGTCTTGCGGTCTATCTATATAGATATATTTAATAAAATTGTTTTTTAATGAACGCAGAGAGGTTCAGTTTAATAATCATTAATTGTAATTTATTTAAAACTAACTTTTAAAGTACATACAGTAAAAGATTAACTCGAGTGGAACTTGAACCCACAACGATTATGACTTGCCTCCTCGATAGCTCAGATGGAAGAGCTCCACTCTGGCAAAGTGGAGGTCGTGGGTACAAGTCCCACTCTATTAATCTTTTACTGTATGTACTTTAAATAAAATACAATTAATATACAGGGTGTCCAGAAACGATTACTGCAGATTCTAGAGCTGATTTTATGTCGATTTAACATAAATTACCTTAATACAAAAATACTTCCTAAGAGAGCTGAAGCTCTTTGAAGATGGCGCACTAACGTCGGTTTAATTCAAATATCTTCAAAATGGTTTCCCTTTAAATGATAGCGTTCTGTACATTTATTTAGTGGAATATGCCCAATCGTATGGCGTGAATATGATTTTTTAGTTGTACTCATCAAGCGGCTCGTTTGGGCGGGGCATTGGACATTGTTACTCATAAGCTTTTTATTTTTCAAAATTTCGCAATTTTATCAAAATTTAAAAAATTTCGATTTTTTTTATGAAGGAATAACTCTTGTCTGAAGTCGCTACGACGCACCGTTTTCGAAATAAATCGATTTGGACTTTTCATACTTTTATAAAATTAATTAAGGAATTATGAAAGATGGCTATGGAAAATAAACAAAATAACAATTGTGTGAACTATGACTTTTAGTACTAAATTTTGGTGCGGTAGTATTTAATTGCCGTGATTGATGAAATTGCAAATAACTCGTAAATCGTTCACTTTATGAACTTCAACCAAGGGACCAAATTTGCAGAAAATTGAATAACGGGCCCAAAAAAGTCACCAAAGTACCTGAAAAATCACACACAAAGAAGTTGGAATAGAAAGTAGACGGGAGCAATGTGAAAACTAATACTTCCAGTCCAGTCATAGACAATCCAATCAAACCAAAAAAAGCTTCGTCAACAAAGAAATCAGTTTTTGGTTCACAATTATATATATATATATATATATATATATATATATATATATATATATATATATATAGTATTGTACCCAGGTCAGTCTATCGACTGCACAACTCGAAAGCAAGAACAAAGTTAATGCGCGAACTTTAAGCCAAATGATCGTCATGAAATACTAGGTAGGACCGCTATGTTGTGTAAGAGAGTTGTTACTGGGATATATGTGTTGCTGTATCTAAGGGAGGATAAAAATAAAGGTAACACAATAAAGCAGTATATAAATTTATATGCAAGTGCAATGTAGTTCTGCTATCTTTATTGCGGATTGAGAACAGAACTACCAAAGAAAACCTCACTTCCTCATACTGCAACAAGAATAACAACATAAATAAAGTATCAGTATTAATTATAGGTACCCATTGCAATATTATTGCTATCATCCTACTCTAACCTTCATAACTCAATCAATGTAGTAGTAGTAATTTAATACAGGCCTGTATTTCATAAATGGTGATCACCAAGTTATAGTACAGTTAGCTACTGTAGTATAAGAAAAACATCACAACATGTTAAGGGTCTGCATTTACATTTAACGAACCAAAAGGTAACATATTTCATAACAGGCACACAAACAGTATTCCAACGAGAACATGCTTTAGTTTTGCTACGGTTATCACCCATAATCAGCATTATGTCAGTTTTACCCGAGTGCCGATTTTACGCTTCCAGTACATTTACAAGGGATCATCCATCTTAAAATATGCTACATTATAGGTGTGAAATGTCAAGATAAAATATATCAATAATGCAATCAAGACACCTCTCTACATTAAATAACAACATTGTGATGTAACATTAACTTTCAAATTATCATTGATATTAATTTATATTAGACTAAATAATTACTCTTACCATGGTATTGTAATACAAATCATATACTCATTTCAATTATTATTTACTTCAGTTTATAAGAGAACGTTCTGTTTTCGAATCAATTTATAGTAATATTGTAAATTAATTTACCTTTTCATTTAGATAATAACATTATAAACATTTTCTGAAAGACAATACAGTTAATGAATATAGCTATTATAGCTATATAGCTTTTATTCTATTCTATGTAATCAGACCAAAAATAATATGTTTTTCTTTCCTAAATCTCAAAATCATATATATATATATATATATATATATATATATATATATATAATATATATATATATATATATATATATATATATATATATATATATATATATATATATATATATATATAACTGGCTATTCAAGTTGATTGAGTTGTTCGTCACTCCTCTCCATATTTGCTTATTTTTTATTTATTTTTTCTCTCCAATTGTCAGTTCTCATTGTTTTTATGTCCTCTATTACTTGATCCTCCCATCTTGTCTTTGGTCTCCCCGTTGGTCTTGTTTCTTGTGGTTTCCATTTCGTTGTTTTCTTCGCTATTGAGTTTTCAGCCTTTATGTTTGTGTCCATACCAACGTATTCTTCTGGCTTTTATTTCTTTTACTACGTTTTCTCCTTTTAGTAAGTTCTCTATTTCTTGATTGGTTAGTGTTACATATAGTTTTTCGTTTATCTTCTTTGGTCCATATATTCTTCTTATTATTTGTCTTTCAAATATTTTTTTTCTCTGCATCATACCGCTGATCTTATTGCTACGTTGTACACTCTCATTATTGTTTTCTTACTTATTTGTTTACGTCTCATGATTTCTTTAAATTTGTGGTTTGCGTTATGTCCTGCTTTTATTTTTTGTGCTCGTTTATATTACTTACTACTGTTCTGTCATATTTAAATGTTTGGACTTGCTCGAATTTACATTTCCCCATTACTATTTCTGATTTCTTTCCTGTTACCTGGTCTTTACTTATTTTCATGTATTTAGCTTTCTTTTGGTTTATCTCTAATCCTCGTTTTCGTGCTGCGTCGTCTATTTTGTTTGTAATTTCCTCCAAGCTTCTCGTGTCTCTTGTCACTACTACCATTTCATCGGCATATGCAATTATTTGTATTGCCTATTGTATTATAGATCCGGTTATTGTACACCCTCTAGTGCTACATTAAATAATGCTGTGTAAAGCCGATCTCCTTGTCTTATTCCTTTTGTTTGATTCACTGGGTTTGTTAGAACTTCTTGTGTTGTTACCTTTGCATGTGATTTGTCCAGCGTCGTTTTAATTAGTCTTTTTATCTTTGTTGGTAATTCTAGCATGGATATGTCTTTCCAGGCTGTGGAATGCTTGTTTAAAATGTATATATAGTATATGTGATTCAATCTCTCTTTCTTGTCACTATTTCTACTATTTCATTTAGCACGCATATTGTATCAACTGTAGCTTCCCCTGTCTGAACCAGTTTTGATAATCTCCTATCTTCCCTTGTATGTGATTATTAAGTCTGTTTAGTATTATTGATGATAGTACCTTGTGCGCCATGTTTGGCAGCATTATTCTTCTGTAATTATTACATTTTGTTAAATCCCCATTTTTCTGTATGGGTATTATCATCCCTAGTCGCCCCTTAGGCCTGATGCTTTCTTTAGTATTTCTATTTTCCTAAATCTTGTTGTGAGTTCCACTTTGATTGATCTGTTAGTCTCTCCTGTTCGCATCCCTATTCTTTTTATGTAGTCAATTTCTTGTTCTTTAATGCTTACTCCAATTGTTTTCCATTCCGTTTCTCATTATTTTTTACATATCTTCTCTTTCCTCTTCCGGGATTCCAAAGACTATAGTACCCTTTTTCCTTGCTTCACTTTCTAAGTTTTTGAGAAGTTTTCGATAGATGTTGCTATATTGAATTAAGGCTTAGGAGGTCTTACCGGACATTGAATAATAATATTTAGAATCCGCCTATTAGAACCTCGCAAAGAGTAAAAATCAGACTTAGGAAGTTTTGAAAGTAACCCGACGTTATGTGATATTTGTGTATTTATTTAAAGAGAAATTATTAAAGGAAGTCCATGGTTTATTGACTGGTATGCACCTTGGTGTCCCCCTTGCAAGAAATTACTGCCAGAAATGAGAAAAGCTAGTCAACATTTTACACCTGATAGTGTTCAATTTGGTACAATAGATTGTACTTTGCATTCAAGTTTATGTTCCTATGAAGGTATTAGAGCATATCCTACTACAAGATTTTATAATGGTAGTAAAATTCATCATTTTCATGGAGTTCCTAATGAACAGGGTATTATCGAATTTGTTGAAAATATGATACATCCGACAGGTAAGTTATGATTTCATCTCTAACGATAAAGTGTTATTAAAAATATTGCAGTGGTAAATTTGGATGATGACACATTCAGACAATTACAGCGAAAATCAGAGGACGAATTGTGGATTGTCGATTTTTTTGCTCCTTGGTGTGGTCCTTGTCAAAATTTAATGCCTCATATACACTCTTTGGCAAAGCAAGTAATGTCTTAACATTTTTAAATAAACCAACATGCAATATTCATGTTTTAGTTATCTAATTTTGAATTTGTAAGAATCGGGCAAGTAGACTGTACAGTTCATGGTCATATTTGCAATAATCAGAACATAAAAAGTTATCCTACTATTCGGCTATATCCTTTAGGAAGTAAAGGTTTAAATACAGTAGCGTAAGTATTATAAACATTTAGTAATAATTTTCTTGATTTTGTTTTGCTAGTATGTATAATGGGCATTTTGATGTGATGTCTTTAAAAAAATGGGTGTTAAATTTTATGCCAGGTACTGCTGTGAAACAATTAGATGCCAAAAAATTCTATAAGGCTGTTTTATCGAATCATGAAAATTATAAACCATGGCTTGTTGATTTTTATGCACCCTGGTGTGGCCACTGTATACGTTTTGAACCTGAATTTTTATTAATCGCGAAGGTAAATCAATTTTGCCCATTTCTTCTATTTTGTTTTATGTTACTTTTAGACTTTGGAAGGTCGAATTAAAACTGGTAAAGTGAATTGTCAAGAAGAGCACACACTCTGCGAGGAGCTACATGTGAATAGTTATCCAAGCGTATACTTGTACTTATCACCAAATGAAAAACGAGAAATAACCAGCCAAGTTGCTACAGATGTTGCACGTGAAGTAAATTCAATACTTGCACGTAAGCATAGGGATGAATTATAAGTAATACCATTGAATCTTCTTTAGCTGTTTAATTTATTTATGTACTGCAATATTAGTTAGGAAATAATACCAAAAATTTAGTTTAAATACTTATTTTATTGTAGTAACTAAATGCTTGTAATAAATACCATTTTATTAATGAAACAATCATACTAAATAAATTTTTATTTTTATAAAATTTTACATTCTATTTCTTTGTATGTATGCTGATTACATCTTGATTTAGGTTCAATATGTTCAATATCCTTCCGATTATGTTGCTAAGTGGAAATATTTTCAGTTTTTTGTTAATAATCTGAAACAAAAAAAAATATTGTCACATTCACATTAATAAATGAAAGTGTCTTTTTTAACACATTGCATATTAGGTAAGTTTGAAAACATTGTAATTTCAACACTAATATCACAGATAAAAATAAATCAGATGGCTAACCTAAATGCATTAAAGGTGTAACAAAATTAAGGATAAAGTATACTTATTTTGAACACCTCAGTATACTTAAAATCGCTATTTACTGAAGTAGCATGATGTAATTTCATTTTAATTAAAGTTATTTTATTTATACTATTGTACGACAGATGTCTTATGCAAATGAAATGTGTGGGTAAATAAATACTCCTTGCACTTATAGAAGAAACTGCTTAATCATAAATTTCTTAAAAATTGTAAAATCATTGTCTGAGTATAAAATCCATTACTTTGTAGATATTTAAAGCGTTTTTATATGTATGTAATTTAATTTTGTTTATTGTTGCTAGTCAATCCATTTTCAGCAATTTTTAGCGTTGGTGGTCGATTTCTACCAGAAATTGCTTTCTATTATAAGAAAATAATTTATTTTAATGATACAAACACACCGATAATAAAAGGTAGAAGTTTAATTAATAGTTCCATAAAATATTCTTTCACAGGTTAATTCCCTTATTTTATGACGATGTATGTAAAAAGATAGCATATTTTATTTGTTACATTCTTAACAAATTTTTTTATTAAATTACAAATATTTGTATGCTGTTATTAAATTAATGACGACTAGCATTTTCTTATCAACTAAGTGGAGTCAGCTTCTGCCAGCAGCAGTTCTACAGAAACAATATTGCCTTCTTCGCGATATGATTTGTCAGCATTAAATGTAAATGCAGTTGAAATAGACCCAATTATAGTTTTTTAGCTTCGTGGTTATTTCTTACTTTCGTCATTAATTGGGCTCTTTAATTTTTGCATTGTATCAAATCCGAATCGAATTTATAATTTTGCAGTAGTCTACAACATATTTACGGTTTGGTTTAGTTACGTTTATTAATTTTTCTTGTTATTTATTGCGACGAGGTGTTAACGTTATATTATTAGATAAGGTAAGTACTTTCACATTATTTTGTTAAAAAGCAAAATACCTAAACCGCAATACCAGAGTGAAGTTCTCACGCAAATACTTTAATTATTTTCTATAAAATACAGAGTGTTCAATTTTTACAAAATATCACACCGTTATATTTTCATCATACAAAAAGCATAATCACTCTATCATTATACAAGATACTTTTTACTTTATCCGAGCCATTCTTCCATAATGCCCAGAAGGGAAGCGAAGTGTTCTTACATAGATCGTTGCCCTACTTGGAAGGATAACGTGTTTTTTCATTCAAAAATGAAAAGTTACGCCGCCAGTGGATTGTTGATTGTGGAAACAGTACCATAAGTAATTTACAAGGCGATGAATTAAACAATAAGTTTATTTGTGAAAAACACTTTAAAAAAACCGACATCCAATAGCACACGCTGTAGAACAAGACTTAATCCTTACGGACTTAAACCTTAAGTAGTGCCTGTTGCATATAACGCTCAAGATAATTTGGTTAGTGTTTCTAAAAGATAATATGCACCCACACTTTGCACTTCCCGTAAACGTGCGCCACCACCCGTGGTAATTGTTACAAACCTTCTGAACCATCCTCTTCATCTTCATCTGTAGAACGCTACTTAAACAGTGTTAGTGATTTACCATCCCACAAAAAAAAAACAAAAAGCTAGTGAAAGAATTAACAAGTCACACCGAAAGATTATGTAAAAAGTTAAAACAAAAAGCGGCATCACTACGGCGTCTTCAAATACAAACTGCCCAATACAAAAGAAAACTTAGGATGATTAAACACCCAACTCTTACCATCTAATTTCGTTCATTCGATTAAATATAAATCAGATGCAGTTAATTCAATGTTTTCCATGCAAATGTCACCAAGAATGCCATGGTGCAAAATTGAAAGGAAATTTGTATTAGCTCAAATATTACAGCTCCCCCGCAACCTACAAATTATTTAAATAAATAACTTTGTGCTCCCAGGTTTTTCAACAATAAAAAGTGGATTAGTGAATCAAACTTTTTTCCTGGAATGGATAAAAAAAATTTTAACCAGATGAAAATAAAGGTAGCAAGTATGGAAGAAAACGATAAGCTATGCATCCTCTCTTTTGATGAAATTGACATTATGGAGATTTTATAGAAGGGTTCGAGGATATGGGACATCTTGGAAGAGAACCAAAAGTTGCCAAAAAAGCGGTAGTGTTTATGTTAAGAGGACTTTTTGGTAAGTGGAAGTTGCCCATTTCATATTATTTATCCCATATAGGCACTAAAAAAGAAGTGTTGAGCTGTTTAGTTACACACAATATTGACAAAGTGCAAATCTGTGGATTAAACATCAAGGCGACTGTTTGGAACCAAGCTATCACAAATGTTGCAACTTTAAAGTATTAGGAAGCAACAGAAGAAACGCCATTTATTTTAAATAATGGCAAGAAAATTGTGCGTGTTTATGATGTTCCACATTTATTTAAAAACTTGAGAAATAATTTATTAGAAGCTAATTTTCTCAATAGCGATAGCAACCTAACAGTTTCATTTCCAGATATTAGAAAAACTTATGAAATTGATAAAAACGGTAATGCCCCAACGATGGTTAAAATTACGGACTCCCATATATCCTAGAATTCTTTTCAAAAACCATCTTGCAAATTGGTGTTGCAAATATTTAATAATTCTGTATCCGCTGCTATAAAAACTTCTATTTTAACAAACCAATTAAATAGCCACAGACACCTCAAATTTTATTACTTTAATGGAAAAAACTTCCGATGTCCTTAATAGTAAATCAATTTATCATAAAAATCCGTATAAATGTGCTATTAAAGAAGATAATCCTACAGTTGCACTTTACAAACATCTACAGCAATTACTTTACTGCATGATGAGTTAAAAAATGGAAATAAATTTAATTACGTGTTAAGAAATCGCCTAAGTCAAGATGTTTTGGAAAATTATATTTCTATAATCTACAGAAGAGGAGGTTGTAACAGAAATCCAACATCTCAAGTTTTTCACACAATATTTAGGTCAACGGCTATAAATTCTCTAATTTTTTCGTCAGAATATGCTAATTACAATGAACACGAAGACAACTTCTTAGAAACTGTTACTTCACAACCTAGTTTTTCTCTCGCATACGATGAAAATGCAGAAGGTATACATGTAGATGAATTTACTGAAGAAAGTAAAGCAGTTTCAACTATGAATGCAAGTACGGATTACAATATTTCAACTGTTTTGCCGGCTACGTTTGCTACAAAATCATTAAAAAGTTTAATTGTAGTATTTATGAACTACGATTTACATCAAGATGCGAAATATTAACTGACAAAGCTCAAATGCATATTTTACAAAAAATGTATATGCATCAAGATGTATCTGAAGGGCTACTTTCCCCAACACACTCCATTTATGAAAAAGTAGATGCTTGTTTAAATATATTTCAAAATCAGTTTAAGAAACAAGTTTGGAAAAATTTGACCTTAATGTACAAACATTTAATCACACCACCAGATTTTTGTGAAATATAAAATCACAATGATTTCTTTATTGATTTGCTGTTATGAACAAAAATTCATAAGGAATGTAAGTGGTCTTTAATGAAATAGCATTTTACAAATTCAGAATTAAAAATTATGCAACATTGTTAATACTTAAATTAATGAAGCTTAATGGCTGATAATTTCTTCGGGGAAATATATATATATATATATATATATATATATATACATCATTCTATCATTATAGCGTCCTTTCATAAAATATGTTTGTGGCGTCCATTTTAAAAAATGCATAGAAGCAGCTATATTTCTCATATATACTTTACAGATTCCTATATAGTTGTCTTCAAATATAAAGAAGACTTGATTTTGGATACAAAATATAAAATGTTTATATTCACTCTCCAGTTATATAGCGTCTTTTCAGGTACTCACTAATAAGGCGTCAAAAATATACAATTGTTGTATATTTTTTAGTATCTACGGCGTCCACATGTATTTCATGTTTGCATATATTCGCACTTATGGCGTCCTGCGATGTTGCCAATCTTTATTTAATAACGACTGGACATAAAAAAATAGATATTTCGTATCGTCGGATAGTTTTTCTGCAACGATCGCGTCCTTGCTGAAACTTATCAGCAGTAACCAGTACCCATTATTTTTCTAAATTTAAAAATGCTCTCTCAATGTCCGTAAACAAGATGTCAAGGCATGTCAATTGGCAGAAGTAATAAAATCGCAGATCTTGTATTTACAAACGTAGTGTGCTCTTCTTGTAAGGGCAAAGTAGTCGTAGATTAGAAATATTTATTAAAAAACCGTACTCGTTTTACAGCAAAAAATATCTTTATGAAAAAGAAATATATTATTATATTTTAGAATTTATATTATATTTTAGAATTTATTTTTTACAAAAAAAGAAATATAAAAAATGCAATAAATGTTAAAAATGTCCTCCAATTTCACAGAATATCAGTCAGAGTCAATTTAAATTTCTCAAACGAACTAACAAATTAATTCAATGATTTCTTTATTTTGACCACCATAGAGCAAAATAGTATATTGTTTAACAAGCACGAAATGACACTTATTTCCCACGAGTACACAAGACAGTTGCAGCATGAGCCGTAGGCGAAAGAAATTTTACCTTACAAGGTGATTGTTGTGGAAGATATGGCGTCATTGACATTTTTTTACTATAAAAGACACTTGCTTTTTACACTTTTAATGCCAACGTTTCGATGTTCATCCTCAGGGAAGAAGCATGGAAACGTTGACATTAAAACTGTAAAAAAAGTGGTAAGTGTTTTTTTATATCCTAGAGCTGGTAAGACATTTCTAACAAAGTAATAAGAATTCAGAGGACGGTATCTTTTTTACAAACGAAATAAGGAATTTAAAATTTAAACATATTCAATATGAAACAATGATAACTTCGGAAAATAATTGAATGAAGTGTTAGTAGGCCCAGTAACGAAAGTTCTTTAATACATACTGACAAATAACAACAACTTGTGCAAATACGTTTTTGAAGTTATTCCCATGTTCTCGATTTTCAAACTCTGATTAAAATGGCCATGGTGAGTTGTTGCAGGAATAATTCAATTAATTTTTTTTGGATACGTTTCTTATCTCCAAATCCCATTATGTAAATAATTTTAAATTTTTTCTTTTTTAGCTAATGTACCATTTTGTAAGATGCTATGTAATACTTGTTGAATGAAAATCTAAACTCAGATGCTAATTATAACTATACTAAAGTTAATTACACAATAGATGGAGACTAGCTTCAATTAAATCGAGTCATCATCAGGTCTATAAAGAATATAATATTAATGTAATAGGTATAAAGTATAATATTGAACTTACCAAAAAAAAAAAAAAAATTGAAGAATATATCCACAGAAAAAAAATCCAATTTAAAGGAAAAATATAGTTTGGTGGAGTAATCCATACAATATATAATGTGTTTATTAAAAACGTTGATGAGAGTTGGGATTGAAAAAGCTAAATTAAACAATAGTTATAATCAGTTCGCTCCCAAGAAAGACCGCCTGTGAACAATTACGACGCGTGATCAATTTTAACTCGTCTCTTTATTGGTCGCTTTCAAATATTAGCAAAGGGGAACAGAAAAATTCATACATGCGGACCGTTCAATCTAATCCACTTGCCTAGGTCATTCAATATTCACGTGATTTTATTTACATGCGGTTTTTCTTGGCCGCGAACAGACTGTAGTTAGGACAGTTCAGTGCAGTTCTCTATTATTTTTATAATGGATACGGCTAAGCAACAATCACATTATATTAAAATTTTTTAATAAGAGGGTTATTGTTTTCTTTTTTAATCGTCCTTTATTCATGACATATTATATATCTATTTATTATAGTATATGCTAGGGGATGATATATAAAGTATCACTTTAAAGCCTATCAATAGAGTTTAAGTAGAATTTAAAAATAGAACATCTTATAAGTTTTAGTATAATGTCTTTCCTAATTTTTTTTCTATAGTAAATAAAATATAAGTCAACGTTATTTTTGCTCTAAGGTGCTTTAATAATTAAATAATTGAATTAAGCTCTTAGTCACTTTGCGCCTAATACATATTAGAGAAATTTAAAAAATGGATGCTGACTGATAATTCTCGAAAAGAAACATTTTGAACATTTATTGTATTTTGTTTTCTGTAAAAAATTAATTCTAAAATACAGCGTGTCCTGAATAGTTCTTAACAAATGTTAAACCTTTTCATTTTTGATTTTACGAAGAAATGTTACTCCTGATAAAGGTACTGCTTCCTCTAAAAGTGTTATTGGAATTATAAAAATTCAGAAAAAATTTACGGTGTTGGCAAAAATTTAGAAAATCTAAAACTGCCTCCTGAGAGAACTACCCATAAGGTTAATTTTAGAGCAAAATGCCATAAAAAAAATTATTCTGACGATAGCGAATCTTGATAAAATACAAAATTTCATAAATAAATTGAAATCTGAAAGCAATATATGGGGTACACAAAAAGTTTTATTTAACAACATCGTAGGTATAAAAATAAACTAACAAAGAATAATGAACAAATTATCCTATTAATTAGAAACTTCAAATATTGTTAATATGTAAGACTTATGTTTCCATAACAGCATGTTCAATTTTCCAGCCGACTAGGTTTTTTTAGTAATACGCGTAAAAGGAAAACGTGACATTTTCTGCTACTAGGAAACAACTGAATAATTTTTCAATTTATTTATGAAATTTTGTATTTTATTGGGTCTCGAAAATCCTCAGAATAATTTTCTTATGGCATTTTGCTCTAAAATTAACCTTATGGGTTGCCTTAAAATTAACCTTATGGCTGCCTCTTGACGCAGTTTTATAGTTTCTAAATTTTTGGCAACCCCGTAAATTTTTTCAGTACTTTTATAATTCCAATAATAGTTTTAAAGGAAGCATGACTTTTTATCAAGAGTAACATTTTTTCGTAAAATCAAAAATGAAAAAGTTTTCCAGTTTTAAGTCATATTTTATCTACTTAGTTGTACCCATTACAAAAATTCAACAAGCTGCACTGAACTCTCCTTAGATTAGTCTATGAAATATGCCTTTACACTTTTTTCATATTTATTAAAATTAAGAAGATATTTGAACAGTTATTGCCTATTTTCAAAAATCACTCTGTATTTCGAAAATGACGTTACCTACTCAAGATCTGATTGAACTACCAAAATAAATTAAAACTTTATAGAAAAAAGCTTTACTTGCCTTACTTTCAAAAGCAAAATTCTTATAAAATAATGACAGGTTCACATCAGCCAGAGGAGATACAATAAAAACAAGATTTAAGTTGGTGCACATCCGTAAAAAGCACCGATAGTTTTGTAATGTATTTAAAAGATTGTGATGTCCAATCATGTAGATACATACTTCCATTCCATGCAGTATTATTTGCATTTCAGTGTTTTAGGTGTCACCCTGTACCTTCCTAAAAAGTTTGGTAGTGATTCTTATCGGTCATCATTTTTATCGATTACTCCTAACTACAGCAAATTAATTTGTGCATGTACAAAAATGTTATTACTATATTAAAGTAACTGAAATTTTTTCAGACTTACATATTTAATTTCTATTTCAAACTTTTTTTTGTTTAATTAATTATTCAATTTAGTTACAATACGGTTCTGGAAACTTATTTTCTTGCTCCAATATTCCTAAAATCATTTCTGTTTTTCAATCTACAGAAAGTCAAAGCAAGTAGGTACGCGTATTCCTAACTCAGTTAAATGTCTGATTAAGCAGTGAGCATTACCATTTTCAATTAATTTTGGGTGACGCTCTATACTCAAGAAAGTGAATTAATAACATAAAATGTATACTTATAACTAAAATCGTGAAATACCCGTCTTTTTATTTATTTCCTAGCTGGTTTTGTTGGTTTTTGTGAATCGCAATGTTGCCAAAAGCCGTGACGCTCTAATATCTATTAGACATCAGAAAGATATACACAGCAGCAATATACTCTAACTGTACTAACGCCTCTGACGGCGTTTGGTATCAACTAAAATTATACACCGCCCGGTTTCTTTTCGTCCATTTTGGTATCAAAATAGCGTCCTACGAAATTTTGTCAGGAGGTTTATACCATGATTATACATCTCTGGAAAAATTTTTACATGTGGAGTGCATGGAGCGTCCGTATACGGACGCTCTGTGCACCCGGACGCTCTGTCGAATGTAATTCGACAATGTATGGACGCTTTAGTGTTGGAAGGGTATATATATAAATATATATATATATATATATATATATATATATATATATATATATATATATATATATATATATATATATATATATATGTTGTTGTGGTCGGTTATAATTTAATTTTGTATTAGTTTTAAGATGGCAGATAAAGCTGGTTTTAATTTATTTTGCAGGTAAATATTGTACATAGAAAAATTTTGGAAATCCCATCGGATTAGTATTTTTAGTATCGTTTTGTACCGGTGACGGGTAGATTGAGTGTAGTTGCGATTGTACGAAATCACATAAAATAAAGAAATTAATTTGAATTACCACTTATACATTCGATGTTAGACTATCGTTGCATACAAATTTTACAAGTTCTACTTTTATTTTTGCAAGTTAGTTTTTAATTAGTTTCAATTGAACAGTGTGTTATTTTAAATGGAAATGATATCACATATATCGCTGTAAAATGAAACCGAACACAGATGTTATCTGTGTACCAAGATATTACGCACACATAACTTTGTGAAACTAGCCATCTCGTATCGAAAGGTAAAAACACTGAAAAGTGATTCGAAAATAGGGTTTTTAATAAATTAAACATTTCATCATAATAATATGCTACCATTTCTTCAACTTTGTGTAACAGCTGCATTTAAGAAAATTACATGCAGGTAGCCATCTGATGTATTTTTATCTGTGCTAATATGTATCTTGTAGCAAACAATTTTTTTTTTTTTTTTGATTGTGCCTTTGGTTGTGTCCCGCACAATCTGCTTATTGCAAAACTGCGCAAATATAGTGTAAGTACTCATAGCATCCAATTTATAACATCTTATCTTCAAAACAGATGTCAATATGTAGAATTAAACAATAAACGTTCCTCAAGCTTACCAATCTGTCTTGGCGTACCCCAAGGGTCGGTTCTCGGACCTACACTTTTTCTCATATATATAAATGATCTCAGGAACTGTGATCCGGATACTAAGTTTATACAATATGCCGATGATACCACCTACTTCAAAAGTAACAACAATCTAACTGATTTAAATCGCTCGCTTGAGATATCAGAGACATACGTAAAGAAATAGTTTTCTGATAATAGGCTAGTACTAAATTTTCAGAAAACTCAAATTCAAATTTTTACTTTAAAAAGATTACTTAAACGAGGCACCAAAAATTTCCTCGAGTATTAAACTGCTTGGAGTGCATATTGACTGCAGCATGTCCTGGAAAACACACACTGAACACTTGGCCAGAAATATTTCTAAAAATATTTTTCTCCTAAGAAACCTAGTAAATACAGTGAGTAATGAAACGCTGAGAATATCGTACTTCGCCCTAATTCAGTCTACTATATGCTATGGGATCATGTGCTGGGGGCACAGTCCTGCTGCAAAACGTGTATTTTCTTTACAAAGGCGTGCAGTACGCATTATAGCAAAAATTAGCTACCGAGCATGTTCCAAGAGCTCCTTTGTAAATTTAAAATCGTAACATTACCGGCATTATTTATTTTGGAATCCCTTCTGTACGTTAAAAAAAACAGTGGCAAATATGAAACCTTCTCGCATCAATATCATACCCCAAACCGTACTAACTATAAGCTAGCTTATCATAGATTAAGTATATCTAAATCGTCGGTAAATTATTATGGCCCGTTTCTTTTCAACATGCTTCCAACTAGCGTGTCAAATCTAGAACTAAACACGTTCAAACATACTTTGAAGAAATACCTAATAAAAATGGCCCCGTACTCAATTGATGAATTTTGCAATAATTTGAAATTTGCAGAATTATGATCTGACAAATATAATAGAGTAATATAGTATTACCTGACTTGTGTAAAATGTTAAACATAGTTGTAATTATGTAAATGCATTCTAAACACCAATAAATAAATAAATAAATAAATTTGTAGTGAACAAATAGAAGTTAAAAGGTGCTAATCATTGATTGGATTTAAATTTTATTTGAGACTAAGTACATACAGTAAAATTACTTTGAATGGAATTTGAATCCATGACATCTACTTAAGAGTATTTCTCTTCCAATTGAGCTATCAGAGGTAAATGACACTCGATTTAAACTTACTATCTTGACATTTAAAAAAATGCATCGTAACTAGAGAAGTACATACAGTTTAAGTTTAAATAAAGTGTGAGTTGTCTCTTTGGTAAATCAGTTAGGACAGTACTATTCCAGCAAAGTATATGTTATGGGTTCAAATTCCACTTGCAGTCTTCTATTGTACATACTTTAAAATCAATTTTTTAAATCCTATAAATAATTTATTATAAACCATATTAACCTTCCAACATACATATACACTTGTAGGTAATAGAAAGTTATGCAATCAACTTTTTTTCACTATTGCTAAATCGATAATACATCAATTTGCAAAGTTTCGCCAAGATCTGCCATGATGTCTGTGTGTGTGTGTGTGTGTGTGTGTGGATGTATGTTAATATCCACGATAACTCCAGAAACATAATAGTGTACGTACTTGAAATTTTGTATTTATGCTTCATTCATTTCTCAGCACCATATTTCAAAGATATAAAAATACTTAAATCTTAAACATCGATTAATTGTTTTCTATGCAATTTTTTGAAACGAGGCGTAATTTGGAATTTAAGAGCTGTTATATTTTCAACATTTTATCAGAAAATGTGAAAACATATTTTTCAAAGATAATTTATTTTCACCTAACTTTTCTTTATGAAGTATTTTAATATGAAGCCAAAATGCATTAGTAAATGAATGAAATAAGATTGACTATTGGGTATGTATGTCAACTTAACCCCATCAACCAATGAAATAACACAAATTTCAAATACTAAACTATTAACATTTCAATTCACTGATATGTGTACATAACACTTTTCATGTTATCAAATAAGCACGGGTAACTGCAACAAATAAATACAAAAAATGAATTTTTTGGATAATTACAAACTCAAACTACTAGATAGACAAGATTAATTTTTTTCAGGTTTCATTATTAAACTTATGCAATAGTCTGTAAAATATGTTTCGTGCAGAAGATATGTGTACCAGTGGTTGACACTATAACAACACATTTTAGTTGAAAATCTCAAAAAAAAAATATTTTTAAGAATTTAAGAAAATGAACTAATATATGAAATATTTAAATGTTTTGAAATGTAAGTTTTGTCTAAAATCAGTAATTAAAGTAATTTCTACAGAAAATACTATAAAAAAAATTTTGGTTTTGTCCCATTAGTTGACATGCCAAAAACTGCCATGTGCCAGTGACGTGAACCAGAAGTTGACAGCAGATCATCTGTCCTGTTTGTTATGAATACACATTTCAACATCGAAAATTCTTTATAGAATACTACAAACAATACATCTTAAATTCTACATAAATTTTGTAAACTTTTTCATTTCTGGTATATCACAAAAGCCGCAATTGTCTTTTAACTTCGGGATACCACATAAGATCCTTATTTTCAGCCCATTTCCAATTCAAAAATCCACTGTCATGGTTGTGATGGAATACTCCGAACCATCACTGCTTGTAATTTGACCTGTAACAATTAAACTTATAAGAAACAATAATCACAAAACTGACTACCAAAATTTACCTGGTAATATTTGTTATATCTCACTATGACATGGTCTCCAATACTAAACACGTTGCCGAAATCTTCATCGCCTTCATCTTCGGACTTAACTACCATACTCACTGACGAATCTGAAGAACTATCTTCATGAGCTCTGGAGAGTTTCGTTTTTCTTTCAGCCTTTAGTCTATTAGCTTGTTTTTTCTTTTCCTATTTGCCTTTTCAATTTCGTCATGCTCTTTTTTTTTCTTGTTTTTTTTCTATGATACTCTTTCCAGTTGTCAGATGTGGCAACAAGCGGAAATATTTCCTTACAGCACCTTAACTTCTGTTTTGATTCATTTTTTGGCCAGAAAAGTGATTTCTTGAATGGAGTAGAAACATTACTTAACCCAAGGTACTTACCGGTACTAGGCTGTTCTGTAATTACTGAATTACTATGTGTGTTTTCTTCATTTGCCGTTACATACCCACTGCATGTTTTCTTTTTCACGAACCACATTCAGGAGTATTTGAATTAAAAATATTCGGATTATTTGGCACCCTTTGATTTACTGTCTGAAGCCTGTCAACTTCTAGAACTGTTTGCTCTCTTTTTTTAATTCATTTCTGACGTCTTTCCACAATAGGTATAAATTTGTGTTTGTGTCCTCAGTTTATCCAGTCCATTCGTCTTGATCTCCTTGTATAAATAATTTAATTTTTCTGAACCTACTTTTGCATTTAAATACTCTAAAAATTCTTTTTTTTGCCGTCTGAGTTTCCACATTTGTCCTAGTACTTACGGGAGTATTTGTATTGTTATCGTCTTTGAAATATTTGGCATAATTAATGCCATTGGGACCAAACGGAAACAGTCCACATGTTCTAAAACCAGATCTGATCATGTCTTTCGAAATTACTTTCTCAAGAACTGGAGCAAAATATCCGCGTTTAAGCTTCTGACCGTCATTTTATAATTTGTAATTGTGTACTTCGGTCTTCCAAGCACTTTTTAAAGGCTACATCCATGGGCTGCAATACATGCGTTGCATTTGAATACAGAGCAACTAATACTATCTGAGTTTCATTGGAAAAATTTCTCAGTTCCATAGTTAAATGACAAAAAAACCACAGGTTTTGGAATTTCACTTTCCGTTAGCCAGGGGCTAAGAATATTAGCCACATATTCATAAAAAGTCTTACCGGTCATCCAACCCGACTCAGACTTGCCTATGGCCCATTTTCTCGGCATCAAATTTACAATGTGAGTTGGAAGCCGTTCGTAACTGTAAACTACGATTGGTGCCAATAAATCTCCTGATGCATTTGCATATATGAGAGTAGCCAAACAATCCTTCTCATCATTCCCAATAAAATTATATGCAATTTGGAGCAAAGAAGAAAGCAGTCTCGTCAGTGTTAAAAATTCTTCTAGGATCTTTCATCATATCTTGAAGATTATTCAGCGTCAAATAAGCATTGATCTCTCCAAACGAAGAATGTAGTTTTTCCTCTGTCGGATCACTTCTACATTTTGTTAAATTCTATGTTAACCTTTCAGAAATTTCTAGATGCCTGGACATAAATCCATTGTACCATTTTCTTCCCGTTCTTCCATCTTTGAAAACGTTAGGACGTTCGAGATGTTTTACCAATATTTGGACCGAATCTAACAGCTGCTGTTTGGTGGCTGGAAAACCTTCAGCTATTTTTAGTAGCCAGGTTACTAGAAGTTGCTCTTCTTCTTGAGTTAGGGTGGTCTCGGGCCCCATTCGCACGTTAACGGGATATTTCCATTTTGATTTATAAAGGAGTGTATTACAAACTCCTTTCCTTGCAGATGCTACCGAGGCTTCCCTCCTGACAACATCAAGAGCCTTTTCCATTTCCTCAACCGAGTATTTTCAGATTTTTCTTTCAGTAGCCATGCTAAAAATAATAGTTCCTAAAGTTGACAACAGTGAATGACACTCTGTCAACTATTGGTAACCTCGTTTATTATGGTCCTAAATTTATACAGTAAGTAAAGAACAGATTTTTCAATGTCCAAATAAATAAAAGGCATATAAACAAGAAAACATTAATGTTCCTTTAGTTGACATGGGTGTCAACTTTGGGAATTTTATATTTTAAAGGGTGCCAGTAGTTGACAGCTAATTAACCTAAAAAAATGTCGTTTTGATTTGTTTGGGCATAATATTATCAATTTTAATGTAATTCTACCTACCTTTAAAGAATCAAACCTTTTAACAAAATTCGCAAGCAAACTCTGGTGTTTGTCAACTACTTTGTCGCATACTTAAAATGGCCGATGTAAAGTTGGTCATGAGTTCACCAGATGTCTCTATATGAATATTTTATAACCAGTAGATGTCTGTTTATTAGACTGGAACGAATATTGTACTATTCTAACACAGATGGCACTAAAATCTTCCGATTTTGGAAAACATGTCAACTATAGGGACACTGTAAACAATTGGTATAATTACCTTAATTCCTTTGCTTTGATAATACTGGCTAAGGATGCATTTGAACTTGTTTCTTGAGAAAATTGGCACTCCTGATTCGCAGTAGTGCAAATTTTCGTCACAAGCGCTCATTGATCCTGTTAGCCGCCAGTAAGTCACTATGCATTTAGTATATTACAGTTGAAAATAACTGTATTATGGATGTTTTTATAAAAGCGGGGGGCTTTGGAACTTTTTTTTTAATTAGTACCTAGATGTCTATTAAGCTGTATCTAACATGCGTTTTAAAAGTCTGTCTGACGTAGCTTATTGTTTTTGTTTTTACAATGTTGCCTATTTTCGTTATGAACACATTAAAAAAGAGGTTGTATAATTATCCAAAAAAATTATTAATTTCTTTCAATTTCCACTTTGTAGGTTGGAAGGTCGTGTGTGGTTCCACGCCAGATATTGTACTGTGGAATTGCAGTGATAATAGTGGACTGATTTATTAGGACCAAAAGTACCTCCTTACATTAGCAAAGTGATGCAGTAGTGTGACCTAACCAGAGACCGGCGCCAACTACCTGAGTGCTGGAGGGCTCAAGCACAGAGAACATTTTCTGAGGGTGCTGAGCACCCTCAGACGAAGCATTACTTAGATTCGGAAGTTTGGTTTGAAAAGCTTAAAATTATTTACTTTTAGATACAATTATGAATGATCATAATTTTTGAAAAAATGTTATCACCATCAATAGTTACTACTAATTTCTGTAACTTGGCTGTATTTCCGGCAAAACTATAACACGTTTTTTTCTTACGATCATGTACGAAAGTGATTCATGTCACACAATTAACTGTACAGAAAATAATACTTTTGCACGCTAGTGCGTTTCAATTTGTACCAAATACGGAAGTAAAAAACACGTGTGCCTTTTTTCTATAAGTTACCGTAGCAACTACCGGGTTGTCATCGGCCTGACAGGAAGTTCGATCGCGATTCAAGTCGACACGCTTACTGCTATTCACCTAAATAGTATGTGCAAGCTAACGGCAGTACCATAGTGATTTCAAATTATTTGAGTTATATAATTTGACAAGTTTAAATATTCTGTTAATCGTCTTTAAATTCTTTTAGTATGACTGAAAAGTTGTCGTTGGTTGTTCTGTAGCGTTTTTAGGTATATATGGGTGGGTGTACCTGTACATTGTTTGTGTATTTGTATTCGATACGATAATCATATTAAAAATATGGATAAGTTTGTAATACGTCTTCTGATTCATCTTCATCTAAGAGGGCGCATTCAAATCAAAAAAGTGAAAGCGAGACCGAGAATGTTAAAGTGCTAATATCTTCTGCTGCCTGCAGTGCCAGTTGTTTTGCGACAGGTCATATCAAGAAACATGGATTAAAACATTTCCCTGGTTTCTATACCTTAAAAACGTAGACAAAGTATTCTGTAACGTACGTAAAGTTTCTGTTGATTCTATTGCATTACTTCAATCTACAATGGTTTCCTCAGTTGAGAAGGATCGTATACTTCATTTCTTACAAACGGATTTAGTAAGTGGCAAAATGCCATCCAACGTTTTAAAATTCACGAAAAAGGGTCACTCCATCGTTCAGCCACGAATGTTATCGCTTCGTTAAGAAAAGGAACAAATGTGTATTCTCTCATTTCCAAAAATAAATTACAAGAAATGAAAAATGGTTGTCAAGCTCTTCTTAAGAAAATATCATCTTGACAACACTTGTACCAGCAAGGGATAGCTGTTCGAGGCCATAGTGATGGATCCTCAAATATTTATCATACTTTGTCTCAGGGCTGAAGATGTAGCTGAATTCAAATTGTGGTTAAAGATTAATAATAGTAAATATTTCTCATGTTGTTTTAAATGAAATAACTTCTTTACTTGCTAATGATATCCATCAAATGAACATAACAACAGTGAAAAAAGCAAAGTACTTTTCATTAATCCTCGATGAAACTTCTGACATTACTACTAAAGAACAAATAAGCGTATGTTTCAGATTTGTTGATGATAATTCAGAAATTGAGGAATCGCTTGTAGGTTTCTACGAAACTGCTTCGACAGTTGCTAGTTCATTATTTGAAATTGTGAAGGATGTTCTACAACGTTTTGCACTCGATTTAAAGGACTGTCGTGGACAATGTTATGATGGAGCGGCAAACGTAAGTGGACATGTAAGCGGCTTGCAAAGTAGAATTTCAGAACTGGAACCAATGGCCATTTTTATTAATTGCTCCGCACATAATTTAAATTTAGTGGTACAAGATTTTATGCAAAATATCAGTGATATGCGTGACTTCGTAGCAATTCTACATGAGCTGATTTCGTTTGTTAGAAATTCTCCGAAAAGGTTGGCAATATTTAGCGAGTTCCAATAGGAATATACCTATTCGACAATATACATCATTACGACCGTTCTACCCAACAAGATGGTGGTAAAGCCAGTGAGTACCTTACGAGAGTAAATAAATAATAATAATAAGTTTTTCTTTTTAATGAAAACAATAATTTCTGTTTGATACAGTTGAACAACTGAATTCCGTTCTTCAAAGCAAATCCTTGTTTTACCAAAACATTAAACTCTACATGGAAAACTTATCTTATCTCAATGAAATAAATTTTAAAGATTATGGAAAGAAATGACAGGAAAAGCTACTAAATTAAATATCTATGAATCAGTTTTACCGCGAATTAAAAAATACAAAAGCTTTATGACGATTGTAGTGCTCCATACATTTTTCAGAGGTCAGAAAATATGTACCTACAGACAGATATCTTGAAATCATCGACGTTACTGTAAATTCAGTGAAATATAGATTTAAAATTGATGTTATAGAACTGATTTCGCGATTGGAAACATTTGTCACAGGCAAAGCCAATGCCGATGAAGTTCTGCTCTTTTACGTAGCATACTTGAATAAGGACAAACTCGTGTTACATCGAGATATAGTTCTAGACCAGGGATTCCCAAAGTGGTCGATATTGACCCCTTAACACAAGTTCTTATTTGAAACTTTCAAGATACTGTATGAGTTTTGTTACGTGTACCAACTTATTATAAGAATGACTAATATTTTAGTAGGAAGTATCATTGTTGTACTTTTAAAATTTGACGCATATACGCGATTTAACACGAACGAAATCATGATCAAGTTCAAGTCCAAACATGCTCCTGATATTTTATTATATAACAAGCTTGCACTTAGGTTGAAAGTTCATTTGCGTTTTGAATTTCGTTGGAGCTTGAATGATAATACGCTCATCTACCAAATTATTTCAAGAGATTACAAAGTGATAAATAAAGTGAATTAAAATACAGTGATTGAAAAAGAATTTACAAAGTGCTTAGTTACCTACGCGCGTTAATAGCTTAACCACATATTTCTGCAGTTTATGAAAAAGTAACAGGTTAAGTACCAAAAAAGGTTTTAAGTGTTTTTTTAAATTACTTTAGAAAAGTTGTTACCTAAAATTATAAATGTTCAATTTTCTTTGTTTTCGTTTTTTACGCTGATTGGTACCTAATAAAAATTTTCTATACTATCCAAGTTTATCAATGAGTAAGTTCGTGAACATACCCAAAAAAACATTCAGTACCTAGGTGTGATATTGGGCTACTTGAAGTTTGGATTTATTCCATCTCTATCAAATCAACACTTGCCGATGTGTCTCATATGTGAAAAAGTATTCAGTAACATGTCCATGCAGCCTTCAAAAATGGAGGACCACTTATCAAGAGTACATGCTGACAAAAAAAGTAAGCCCTTGTCATTCTTTCAAGCACTTAAAGAAAAACTAGAGAAAAGGCCATCCATAAGATCGATGTTTGCGTCATGATCTATGCAAGACGTGGATGGTTTACGAGCGTCTTATAATATATCTTTACTAATAGAGAAGTCGGCAAATCCCACACAATTGGAGAGCAGCATATTTTACCAGACATTGCGGAGGCCTTCAACAATATATTGCACAAGCCCGCACATGATATTATAAAGAGAATTCCTTTAAGCAATAACACCGTTCAGAGACTAATAGACGAGATGGTCACGATGTTGAAAACATTTGATGCAACTTCTTATAGACCAACAGATTCTCTCTCCAATTGGACGAGTCTCCATTACCCGGCAATGAAGCTCTGTTGTTAGGGTATGTTCGGTATATTAAAGATGAAAATATGTGCCGAGAACTGCGTTTTGCTACATATTTAGAGACTGATACCAGAGAAGAATCGATTTTTCAGGCCGTGGAAGGTTTTTTTTTATCGACAAAGCTATTCCATGGAAGAACATTGTTTCTGTTACGACTGATGGTGCACCATCTATGGTTGGCCGTCATCGTGGTTTTATAGCTTACTTAAAGCGACAACTGCCTGAGGTACTGGTCATTCACTGCGTGATTCACAGACAGCATTTAGTAGCAAAAAATCCTAGATTGTACCAGTCTTTACAATATGTTATAAATGCTGTCAACAAAATGCGAGGCAATTCTTTGAACTCTCGGTTATTTGCTCAGCTATGTGAGGAAAACGACGAAGTCTTTACTCGGTTACTTTTGCACACTGAAGTTCGCTGGCTATCAAGAGACTCTTGTTTAGCAAGGTTTTCAGCTATTTTGGAATCCGTGTTGGAGTTTTTACAAGAAAAAGATCCAAATTTGAAAGAAACTCTGAACAATTATAAAACAGATATTTATTACTTGACTGATACCTTCGGTATGTTTAACAAAGTTAATTTGCAGCTGCAGGGTGACGATCTCAACTTGATTAAAACAAAATCAATAATATCGGCCTTTTTGGGTAAACTTATCCTTTATAAACAAAATTTAAGCAGAAAAGAATATTCACAGTTTCCGCATTTGTCAAAATTACCAGAAATGCTTCAAGACGATGTTATTTTATCATACGTCACTCACTTGGACGCATTACACAAGGATTTTACTAAGAGGTTTGAAGATCTCTTAAATTTACAAATTCCTCAATGGATAATAAATCCGTACAATATCACAGCCATGGAAGAAGCCAATGTGATAATACAAGAAGAGTTGATCACCATCAGCACAGACGAGGAGTTTAAGCAGAAGTTCAACCAAGGCTATCAGAAGTTCTGGTTGCAGCGCAACATTGAAAAACAGTATGCTGCATTGTGGAATATTGCTGAAAAATACCTTTTCCATCATCATACCTAGTCGAAAAAGGTTTCAGTGTGGTTACAAACATTTTGACAAAACAAAGAAACCGTTTGAAAGTAAACGAACGCGGAGATTTAAGGCTGTAACTCACCAATATTGAACTAGATTTAGCTAGATTGGTAGAAAGTCACCAGGTTCAACCATCACACTGAATTTTTTATTTGTTTGATCTTTACTTTTCGATTTTAATGTTTTTTTCAAAAAATAATTACCTGCTTAAGTATTTTTACGTAATTTGTAGTATTAATAATTATTAATTACACTTGATATTTACTGAATTTTATGTCTATTTATTTTATTAAATTTTAATGAGAAAATGATGTCAAATTTACTCACTTAACCAACCACAAAGTCTTTAAATTACTATTTTGTATCAATAGGAAAAAACTAGAGATAAGATTTTTAAACTAATTTGGCTATGGGGTCTGAGGTATCAGTAGTCTTTGGAAAAGGGGTCTCTGGCACCAAAATAGTTTGGGAATCCCTGTTCTAGACGTATGTAATGCAAAAAATGAAAAAGTGACTAACTTATCCGAGGTAATAAATGTTTTACGCAATCCTGATAATGCTTCTTTGTGTGATATGTTGCTAGAATTTGTAAAATCTATTAGCATTGCACAAACTAAACCAGTGAGTTCGTGTACTTCTGAGCGGTCATTTTCTGCACTAAGACGGTTAAAGGCATAGGTATCACCATAACGCAAAAAAGATTGAATGACATAAATTCTAAATGTGCATAAAACATGTAGTAACAACACTGATGTTAATGAAATTGCTAACAAATTTATAAATACTAATGAAATTAAAAGAAATGTTTTTATAATCATAATTAAATAAACTAATTTTTCTCCTTGTTAGATTAATATTACGTTTATTCCGCACTTGCAAAAATATTTAAACTCATTTTTACAAGAATTATCAATATTTTAATTACAACATAAAATATTTAATTAAAAGTTACTTTACTTATTTGTATTGTGCCGCCCCAAACAAAAAAAATAGCATTTATATTTAGGATGAAAAGGAAAAGGCCACGTAGTTCATTCCCTCCCCAAGGGGAAGGGCGGGCTGGTCGAGTTTTCCGAGCTCCTTCAGCCACAATCTTGGATTCCCAGCATACATACATACATTACGTATATATGCATGGTGGGATTAAGGATGGGTGTGGTCAGGATAGGATCGGAAGGAAGGGTTCTGAGGGGGGAAATACTACCCCAGCATTCGCCTAAGCAGCCGCACATGGTGTGCATATACGCAGTGACCATGCCGCTACATGTGTATGAGGGAAACCCCCTAAAAAAACCTCATACAGGGTAGACGGTAACGGGAATCGAACTAATTACCTCCCGAATGCTAAGCAGATCGTGTCACCACTACGCTACCAGCTCCGTATTTAGGATGAAAACCCGCAGGCCCATATTAATTCTCGGCTATTCTAACTAAGAAAACAACCAACTAGTAAACAATAGGTATGTAGGTACTCTCTTAAATTAACCATTGTAACGCAATTGGGAGTGCTGCTAAAACTGTGTATTCAAACTCACAAACTAGGACCCCCCTACCCGCGGGGTACTCCGTGCCCCATGTCAGCACCCACACACATTTTTCTAAGTCGGCGCCCTTGTAACCAGAGACTTTAAAATAACACAGTAATAAGAAAAGTTATATCAACATACAACTGGAAATGCATAGTTTTAAAATTACGGGGTATTAATAAAAAATTAAGATTATTTACTACAACAATAACTTTAAACAAAACTAACTCACAGTAATTATTATAAGTGCTGACTCACATGCTGTCAGATACTAGTACAAATAGTAATTATTTAGATTAGTAAGCAATTAGTGCCATTTCACAACAAAATGGGTTACACCAAGCTGAAATGTGTAATGTGCACTTTGTTTATGATTCTGCTAATGGAAATTCATTTAAAGCAAGACGTGTTTATGAAGAAAGATATCCTCATTGTGTGTTCCCAAATCGTAACGGCCAAGTGAAACTGGTAGTTTTGTAAATTAAATTCTGATACCGGTCTGTCTGTCACTACTTAAAAGTCCGGAAGCAGAATAAACAGTGCTTTATAAAAGCATTTTCTGCTACTAGCACAAGGCCAATTGCAGTTACATTTAATACCGGTCACTGATTGGAGGATACTCACAAATATCTATTGGGATATGTCTCATTAAATACTGTTCATGTTCTGTTTATAATCCCATTGCAACGTCCGTGAATAAATAATAAATTTTAAATTTCAACATTTGGATATGTATTATGTTCCATTTCTTATAAACACTAAATTAAACTGGGACTGCAAATTAGCTAATAACAAATAACTGGTGACAGTTTAGTTGTTTGTTCTGGAGTGTTGCTAAGAATTTGACAATCATCCTTGCAAGAAATTACATGATTTCAGTTGATTACACAAAATTTACTAGATAACCCAGAAAGTTCAAAAGATAGATATATGGAACATTATATTCAGAATGGAATAAAATTTTGTATCTGAATATTGTCACATCTCGGGGTTTAAATTTAGGTAGTTCAGATAATTAGCGTAGTAAGAGGGAATGTGACTTTCAACCAAGACCTTTAAGGAAGAAAGATACGAGAGAGTGGTGTTTTTGTTGGAGTCAGTCAATGGTAATAAACAAGTACAGAAATAAGCAAAAATAATCTATAATAATAAAATAGAGGTCTTACATTGACTTGTACATGTGAATACCAGATCTTCTGACACTACTACGGTAATAATTATGACACTAATAATTGCCGACACAATAAGAATCAGTATCATTGCTCGCACCCTTTCTACTCATACATATAGGAATTGATAATTGACGTAATTAACGTCCGGCCTCACCCTTTAACTAGGAAACATATTTTACTTGAGTAAGACATGTCCGAAAACACTATTCAAAATTCTAACCGAAGTAGTCTCTGAAACAATTCTAATAGGCCGTCACCGTGAGGCACCCTGTATATTCCGATTAAGGTTCCAAGAAATTCCGCCATTCTGTTACTTTTCTGTCAGTTTGATCATGTTCGCAGTAACTTACTTTGTTTGTGCGGCAGTTAATGTAGTTTGTTGTCTTCTAAGGCTGTGTACCTTTTGTGAAAGTTTAGGCATTAATTTATATTTGTAAACATCTGTATTTATAGTTGATTTAAGTGTATTACAGATCTAAGCAGTGTTATATACGCAAACAATTTAGTTTTAAAATTTCTTGTGAATCTTCTTTTTTTTTAATTTTGATTCACCAGCATTTTCTGTACGAATGATAGGTACAATATATTGAAGTGTAAAACAGTGAAAGAAAATTTAGAAAAACATATACCTTACTACATCCTTCCAAAATACTAATAAGAATCGTAAAGGGGTAAAGAATCAAACATATAAGAATATATATCAAAATTGGCACTCTTTTTGTAACAAAATCAAATAATTGTTCTACATATTTTAAAGTCTCTGGGCCTCACTAATGTGAAACCAGCCCAAACAATTTTCGAAGAAATTTTGAATTATTTTCGGTGTAAATAAAATAATTACATTTGGCACTACATTTAAACTTTAACAGTAAAGGTGCTATTTAGTACTTTTGTTTATAGTATTGCAGTGTCAAAGTCACTTCCTTACATGCAAACCACACAAGCATTGTAATCCAGAAAAAATCGATATCAAGTTTCACATGTTTACAGCAGTTTTAAATTGGTCTAGGCTGTTTTCAACACTGTTGCACGATCAATTCGCGCTAGACGGCGCAATAGATTTATTAAAGCGTTTGCTGGCTGAACTTGTCGAAGACGGGCAGGGTTTGTAGTAAGATGTCCAGAAGCTAAAAAATGGTTCCAAACTTCATTCTAACTCGTAAATAAACCCCAAACTCGATACTAGAAGTCACTGTCCTTGGGCGACGTGTTAAAATAACAAAGTTGTCCCCTCTGTAAGATATTAATTTAATTTTAAAGTTACAACTCATAATATTAAGTTTAAATTTTAAAGTGTATGTTAAAATTTGTTTAAATAAGTGCATTAAAATTATGTGAATTCCAAATAATGAGAAAATAATTACATACTAATTTTTCGAAAACACAAAAGCTTAAAAATACTTGCAACACTTCGTAATAGTTGCTTCCATAACAAATAACGTCATGAATGAACAATCGTTCAATGAATTTCGTGAAATGTAAGCACTAAAACTGCTCTTATTCCCTTCGTATATTTTATATGAACAGTACTATTGCTCAAAAAGTGATGGAAGTGAAAAACTGCACTAAAAAAGGCCAAAATGATGCTGATTCTGTATCTTCTGAATGTAATTTAAGGATTCTTGGTATGAAACAAACTTTGGTTAAAATATTTACTTATCGTGATTATTACGGGCGTAATAAAAAAGAATTGTTGCAAGATAAATTGATTCGTTTGTACCTTCCCCATAAAATTAAATTAATCTAAGTAGGTAGCTTTGGAAAGTTCTGGAACCTCCTCCAAGGTCAATTCCAAGGTCAAGAGTCATACCGGCGACGTGAACGAGTACTAAAACTCCGCCAACACATTTTGAAAGTTTGGGTCATACCAATGAGATACGTGGGTGAGCAGTTAAGTTCCGTCTCCGAAACTTGTTGGTGACGTCAAGCCAATGGGATGAGAGGATGGGCCCCTCCCCTATTATCATGGGGAATGGCCCATTCGATATCCAATGAGAGACGTAGGCGGCCATGTTGTAGGGGTGGGTTGTTGCGTTGAGCATGCGCAAAGAACCATACGGCAACACTTTTCAAGGTTACACAGTACAAAGGTTACGTCCCACACTTTGAAGGTTACGCAGTACAAAGATTAGGTTCCACATTTTCAAGGTCACAGTACAAAGGTTACACTCACAAAAAAAAAGAAAATTATATGTTAATGTATTTATTTGCTTTATGAACAGATTGTAAAGGTGATTTAGAAAGATTATATCTATGTATTAATTACAAATATGAGTGACGTCACAAAAATGTTACTGTAATGGAAGTAGGAACTAGAAAGTAATTTATTCTAATTTAATATTTTCACTAATAAAACTTCATTTGCATTCTTAATATTAAGAATTTGCTATAAATAGCGAATGTGATGCCCTGCATTAGATAATCCACTGTACATACGTATGACATTATCTCTGTGTCTCACAGAGTACAGAGTGTCGCACAATACAAAGATCTCACCGTACAAAGGTTACACAATGGAAAGGTTATACATTGTAAACGTGTATACATCAACATAATTTTAATTACAAACGTTGCAAGAAAACAAAAAATTATGTCGTCTACCACACCCAAATTTTTAACGCTCACATAAAAAAAGAAAATGATATGTACGAGGGTAAGGTGAAAAATTCTCGGCCTGACGATGGAAGATGCGACTTTCAGTTAAAAAATGATTTTATTTTTCTACGTAACGTTCATTGACATCAACACACTTGGCCAGCGTTTCTCCAACATCAGTGAAGTGAGAGTTTAGAAGGTTGTGAAAATATTCATCTACGGCTCTCTCAATTTCTTCATTGGATGCGAAGCGCTTCCCAGAAACAAATTTCTTCAAGTTTGGGAACAGATGGAAGTCGGAGGGTGCCAAATCAGGAGCATAAGTGGGATGGCCGAGCAAATCGTACCTCAAATCCCATAGTTTTCACATCACTAACGCACCTTGTGTGCAGGTACGTTGTTGCCCTGCTGAAAGATGATTTTTTTCTTTTTCAATCCAGGCCGATTCTCGCGAATTTCGGCATATAGCTGGTCAAGAAGGTTGGAGCAATATTCGCCTGTAACAGTTCTGTCATTTGCAAGGTAATCAATTTAATCAATTAGCACGACATCATGTACTTTTTCAATGGTGTCTAGCGCGGTTACGGTTTTTGACCGTAATTAGTAATTAAAATTCGCAATTTAAATACATTTACACAATGAGCTCTAATATAATTATTAGGGTTGAAAAGTAAAATTTGTTATTATGGTAATGCATTTTCATCCTATTTGAATTGTACGTCTTACTTAATTAATTGCATTTTCATCCTATTTGTAATCTACTTTTAAAAAAATATCAGCTTGTTCAAAGGTTGACGTATTGAGAAAAATAAGAATAGAAACGTCAAATTTGTAGTTGTTATGGAAATTTACACATCTCATTTTCACGGTCTTGCTTACAAAGTTTCACGAAATAACAAATGTATATATTTTAATGTAGAAAGAAATAAAATTTAACCTTGATATCACCACCCAAAATGTTGTGTAGAAGAGTGGATTGTACCACTATAGAGTCAATCTGTTTCCACACAAATGATAAAGTTCAAGGTGTTGCATAATGTCTTCAAATAATGGTAAGTATTTTTGTATACTTAGAAAAATTCTCATATTTATACCTTATTTATTGCATAGAAGAGTATTACATGTATTTTCTTGTATATTTGCTTAAATTGAACTTTGAATAACTTCAAATAATAATAATTTCTCTTGCACAGCTGCTTTAATTTCTTTTTTGTTCAATGTTTCATACATTGTATTTTAGCACGGAATGGTCTATAATTTTGATAGTTATGAGGCAACTAATTCCGTATTGGAAGCAAATTTTCAACTCTTAATTGTAACAATTCATATCTTATTATGGTTTGCGGATCTAACTGAGCTTCATATACATTATGTCATGCTTTGATTACCTGCCACTACGTCAACACCTGCTGCGTTAAAGTTCAAACCTTCTGTTTGCACCTTCATTCGTCGAATCCGGTGTGGAACCAACACCTGCTACGTTTCACTTCAGACTCCTATTATACCGAGATTAATCGAAGTGGACGTTATTGCTGAAACAGATCCTATCGAAGAGGAGGAAGAGCAGGTGGAACCATCCAATTTATCACGATTACTCAATGACGCAGGCGTTATCGATGAATTCTTAGAGCAATATCACCTCGATACTATGTAGAATTACTGACCCGCGGGTACCAATAACAAGTAGACAATACATACGGACTTCGTTATGAGGCATGCTGAGATAAATGGGCTACGAAGATTCTTTGGTGGAAATAGAAGGACCTAATCTAATCATAAAAGATGAAATATATGACGGTACTCCTGGACTATACGAGCTACTTATATACCAAGCTGTCTAATAACGGACGGTTATTAAGCCGCCAATCAGCACGAAACGTTTCGGTCATGGCATCATGAAGAAGTTATCGAATAGAACAAAGGAATATGTATACTGGAATACTCCTCGTGAACAAAGTTGAACGGTTCAGGTTGCTGCATGCATCGAAAGTAGCAGGTCATACTGGACGTGATAGCGAAATCATTAGTATTGATGAAGCGCTGCGAGAAGAAGGTATAATTTCATAATCTGTTAATCCACTATAGGATCATACTTTGCAGTAGGATTTATTTCCACATCCATCGATGACACAGTAGAATGCAGAACGTATAATGCCAACGTTGTATCGCCTGACATTTATTCACTTTGTAACAGTTTAAGATGAAACTAAATGGTAAATGAAGTAAAGGTAGTAGTTAAAGGTGTAATAAGATGTTACAAATTGAATCGAAAAAATGTTGTAGAAAGGATTCTCTAGTTCGTCATTAGTTCATTATTAATTGATTATAGTTTCCACCAGGTAAGTAATTTTTGCGAGACTTATGATCTTCCAGTAAGAGCGGGTGAAGAGTAAATATCATATATCGTAAGTCATGTAGTGATTGTACCTCGTGACGCTACATCTATCCTAAGGAGGTTGCTGGAAGGAAAACCTTATATGGATCACGTGCAGGATGTAATGGATCTACTTCACTAAGGAGGTGCTGAAGGTGACCTGGAGGGGACGGTGAATAGGTGAGGAGGGTGAATGCAAAATGAACCTTTATTTGCACAATAAATATTAAACAATCAACTTTTCCCAATTGCATCACACTTTTCGTAAACCCATTATATTCGTAATATAGATTCCTATCGATAAAGAATAGATTTCCGTTGATAAATCTGAATATTGTTATTATCGGCGGTAAATATGGAAACGTATCCGTGTATAGTAAATGCGCTCTTGGTCGATGAAGGCACTGATCATATTCAATTATCTGTTTTTTTCCATGAAGAATTAGCGTACGACCATGAACATGGCAACAGGTAGGGATAGAATAGTATCAGTATAATGAAGGCTATCCAGATATCAGTTGTAAACTAGGAAATTGCACATGATAAATATATCCATCGCTGAAGAAGACGATATACTGCATTTAACCGCTTCAAGTTCTTGGAAGGTAGGGTAACCATTCGAAGAAGTTCTTAGCGGGTTCGATATGATTACTATTTAAAGCATATATCCAAACCCAATTCTCGTAGAACATACAATCGCTTGTTTAGGATTAAATAGTGTTCAATATCGTTTAGGTTTACAACATACGCATGATGGAAATTCTGACATGCTTGTATATCATGTGAAAGATTCTCGTGATTTAGCATCAGACGATATTATGGCAATCTAACTACAACTACTTTAGCTGAAATGACTACTACACCTGTTATCACCACCCCTACTTTACCTGCTAAGTCTCCCGACTTGTGCAATATCGATATTGAACACTATTTAATCATAAACAAGCGATTGTATATGTTCTACGAGAATTGGGTTTGGATATCTGCTTTAAATATTACTCATTTCGAACCCGCTAAGAACTTGTTCCTTCCAAGAACTTGTAAACGGCTTCATGCAATATATCAGAAGACTAACAGTGATATCGTCTTCAGCGATGGATATATTTATAATGTGCAATTTTCTAGTTTACAAATGATATCTAGATGGTCTTGATTATACAGATACTATTCTATCCCCACCAGTAGCCATGTTCATGCCGCTGTAAACACTTATAGCGGCCTTCATGGAAAAAACCAGACAATTGAGACCATTTTCAATACAATGATATGGTTATAAATTTACCGCCGAAAATAACAACAATATTCAGGTATATTAACGGAAATCTATGTTTTATCGATAGGAAACTATTTTACGAATGTAATGAGTCTACGGGCAGTGTGATCCAATCGGGAAAAGTTGATACTTCCATGTTTAATATTCATTGTGCAAATAAAGGTTTATTAGATCAGCTATAGGATGCTTTAACAAAATCTATGAAGCTGGATAAGATGGTATATCCAAAAACCGTAACACCATTTCGCATTCACCCTGGTCGAAATACTATTCCCTCTCCTCCTCTCGGTAAAGTAGCTGCTTGACATCCTGCACGTGATCCATATCAGGCGATGCAACGAGGGCATTATACTTTCTGCATCCAACAGAGTCATCGGTAGATGTGGAAATAAATCCTACTGCAAAGTATGATCCTACAGTGGATTAACAGATTATGCAATTATACCTTCTTCGCGGAGCTCTTCATCAATACTAATGATTTCGTTATCATATCCAGTATGACCTGCTACTTTCGATGCATGCAGCAACCTGAACCGTTCAACAAGTTCACGAGGAGTATTCCAGTATACATATTCCTTTATTCTATTCAATAACCTCTTCATGATGCCATGACCGAAACGTTTCGTGCTGATTAGCGGCTTGATAACCTTCCGCTATTAGACAGTTTAGTATACATAATTACTCCGTGAGGGTCGTGATTCTTCCTATATGCGTTAGTTTTAGTAAAATATCGACATAGACCGTCCCGTCTCTCAGCGTGTACTTTTTTTCGGATCTTTCAATATAAGTAGCTCGAATAGTCCGGGAGTACCTTCATACATTTCATCTTTTATAATTAGATTAGGTCCTTCTATTTCCACCGCACAATCTTCGTAGCTCATTTATCTAAGCTTGCAGCATAACGAAGTCCGTATGTATTGTCTACTTGTCATTGGTTCCCGCGGATCAGTAATTCTACATAGTAGCGAGGTAAAGGATGATATTGCTCTAAGAATTCATCGGTAATGCCTGCGTCATCGACTAATCGCGTTAAATTAGATGTTTCCACCTACTTTTCCTCCAATGCGATAGGATCTGTTTCATCAGTAACGTCCGCTTCGATCAATGTCGTTGCAATAGGAGTCTGAAGTTAAGCGTTAAAGGTGTTGGTTCTACACCGGATTTGATGAATGAAGGTGCAAACAGGAGGATTGAACTTTAACGCAGCGGATGTGGGCAGATAATCAAAGCATGACGTCATAATAAGAATATGGATCTCTGTTACGTCCGTAAACCGTCAGAAGATACAAATTTAAGACTTAAAAAGTATAATATAATTGAACCAAATATACAAGAAAATACATGTACTATTTTTCTATGCAATAAATAAGGTATAAATATCAAAAAGTACTTACCATTATTTGAAGACATGATGCCACATCTTGAACTTTATCACTTGTATGAAAACAGATTGACTATAGTGGTACAATCCACTCTTATGTACAAAATTTTGGGTGATGATCTCAAGGTTAGATTTTATTTCTTTCTGTGTACTATCTATAATTAATGTATTAAAAAAGATGAATTTGTTATTTCGTGCAACTTTGTAAGTAAGGCCTTGAAAATGAGATGTGTATATTTCCATAATAACTACAAATTTGACTTTTGCATTCTTATTTTTCTTAGCACATCAACATTTGAACAAAAAGGTGCATTTCAAGCAATAGATTACAAATGTCAATTTTGGGGTTAAATGTTTAAAACTAACAATTCAAATAGGATGAAAATGCATTTAATTAAGTAAGGCCTTGAAAAATGTATCATGTAAATTTCCATAACAACTACATCAAATATTGAATTGACCTTTATATTCTTTAACGTCAACCTTTAAACAAACTGATGCTGTTTTAACGATAGATTACAAAACAATTCATATAGAATGAAAATGTATTACGATAACTACAAATTTTACTTTTAAACCCTAATAATTATATTAGAGCTCATTGTGCAAATGTATTTTAAATTACGAAGGTTTATTAGTAAATGTTTATTAATAACCACAAATTTTGCAGCGATTTGAAGCTATTGAAAAACTGTTTTGGGCAGCTCTAAATTGTCCAAATAAAATGACGACTTTAGTGATTCAATTTATGCTCTGCGTGCAATGTACTGACTAATTTGATGTTATTCTTTACAATGTTTCTCTTAGGTAAATTATTTACTTCACAGCGTAATATTGTGAGTACTTTCTCGTGCTTCTACTTTTTTTGATAGCACATTCTCGACCTTTTAATCTGTCATTAACTCAATTGATAAATTAAAAATCATTATAAATTTTATTAAATACATAAATAAAAAGTTTACCTCGAAGAGGATTCGAACCTACGACCTGTACTTTGCTAGAGTACCGCGCTAACCAACTGCGCCCTTGAGATTCAGGCCCCAATCGATGCAAACTTTGACTTTATGTATGTAGAACTGATGTAAATTCTAAATATAATGAGATTATAATCAAATTACTTATATTAATGGAATGTGAGCCCGCAATATCGCAAGGATTCACACATGCCAAAGCAACTTGACAAATATTAAATTATTACAAGTTTTTGTTTTGAACGAATAAGTTCAAAAGTAAATATGTAATTAAAAATTATTATAATTTTTTCTTTATATTGAGAATTTACATCAGATACATAAAGACAAAGTTTGCATCGATTGGGGCTTGAATCTCGATGGCGTAGTTGGTTAGCGCGGAACTCTAGCAAAGTGCAGGTCGTAGGTTCGAATCCTACTCGATGTAAACTTTTTACTTATGTACTTAATAAAATTAATAATAATTTTTAATTACATATTTACCTTTGAACTTATTCGTTCATAAGAAAACTTATAATAAACTTTTATTTATGTATTTAATAAAATTTATAATAATTTACTTCTGAACTTATTCGTTTATAACAAATACTTATAATAATTGATAAACTGTTTATGCATTATCATTTACATTCTGTCGGTCTTGCAAATCGGTAAATGTTTTAAATCTGTTGTTGGCGCATTTAATTGTTTTTACTTAAATCGTAAATTATTTAGGTACTCTTTTTAACTTTTTAATTCTTTTTTGCAGTTATGTGTAACGAAGCCAAATTGCACGATGTAAATCAAAAACAAGGTCTTTCCTTGCACTAAATCAACTTTTAGTTTAATATTTTTAATAATAACCATTAACAATCAGTATGAACGATTAAGTGTTTTAATATAATTTTATACCTTTTTTATTATGAAATTTTTTTTCACATAATTATATTTAGGTTTAATTTTTTTTTTCTTTTTTTATAGTTATTCACCGTACTCGCTTTCCGCATTTCTACATCTACCGACGATGCAGTTGAATGCTTCATGTGTGGAGTAATATAAGGGTTGCAATCTGATAATCCACTGCAGGAGTATTTTTTGTGATGTTACTCATAGCAATCATTAATATATAGGTACAGTTTTTTTATAAATCACTTGTACAATCTCTTCATAAAGCAAATACATATCGTTTCTTTTTTTGTGTGAGCGTTAAAAATTTGACTGTGGTAGACGATCATAATTTTATTATGTGCGCTTGGGACGTTTGTAATTATGTTGATATATAAACGTTTAATGTATAACCTTTCCAATGTGTAACCTTTATACTGTGAGATCTATGAATTCCACAACCTTGAAAATGTGGGGAGCGGGCCATGTAACCTTTGTATTGTGAGACACAGAAATAATATCATACGTATGTACAGTGGATTACCTACTGCAGGGTCGTCACATTCGCGATTTATAGCGAATTCTTAATATCAAGAATTAATTTTTATTAGTGAAAATATTAAATTTGAATACATTCGTTTCTAGTGCCTATTTTTCTAACGTTAGCGCTATCGACAATGCCAGCATGACCCTTTCCGAATCCCACCCTCTCAGAGTTCTAAAATATGCATTACACTTAATCTTAACCTTAATCGTAAACTTTATTTTTTCGTGATGTTACTCATAGCACAAATTAATATATAGGTATAATTTTTATAAATCACCTGTACAATCTGTTCATAAAGCAAATAAATACATTATTCCTTTTTTTGTGTGTGAGCGTAAAAAATGTGGGTGATGTGGACGATCATAAGTGTTTTTATTTGTCCTTGAGACGTTTGTAATTATGTTGATGTACAAACATTTACCTTTGTATTGTGTAACCTTTGTACTGTGAGACCAATGTACTGTGCAACCTTGAAATTGTGGGGGTCGGGTTATGTAATTTTTTTACTTTGTACTGCGCAACCTTAAAAATGATGGGCGGGGGGGGGGGGCGGGTCGTAAGTTGTTTTTTATAGTTATTCACCTTGATCGTTTGCTGCAGCAGGATTCATTTCTGTTTCTACTGACGATGCAGTTGAATGCTCCATGTGTGGAGTAATATAAAGATTGCCATCATCATTATAGGAACATTGTTTTGTGATATTGCTCATAGCGATTTTATTTTATTATTTTTTAGTAATAATTTCCATTACAACGCAATTAATTGCAATACGTTTTATGGGTAAGTGTTTTAATATATTTTTATACCATTTTTTATATTATGAAATTTTTTTCAAACAATTATAATTTAGATTTAATTAGGTTTTTCTTTTTTATAGGTATTCACCATCATCGCTTGCTGCAACAGGATTCATTTCTACATCTACTGACGATGCAGTTGGATGTTTATGTGTGGAGTAATATAATGGTTACCATCTGATAATCCACTACAGGAACAATTTTTGGTGATGTTAGTCAAAAAAATAATTAATATATAGGTATAGTTTATTTATAAATAACATGTACTATCTGTTCATAAAGCAAATAAATACATTAACATATCATTTCCTTTTTTTTTGTGTGTTAAAAATTTGGGTAGACGATCGACCTTTGTACTGTGAGACCTTTGCACTGTGCAACCTTCAAAATGCAGGACCTAGCTCTGTACTGTGTAACCTTCAAAATGCGGGGCCTAACCTTTGTACTGTGTAACCTTTGTAATGTGAGACCTTTGTACTGTGTAACCTTCAAAATGTGGGACCTAATCTTTTTACTGTGCAACCTTCAAAACGTCGGACTTAACCTTTGTACTGTGTAACCTTCAAAATGTGGGACCTAACCTTTGTACTGTGTAAGCTTGAAAATGTTGGCTGGCGGGGCTTAGGTACTCATACACGTCACTGGTGTGATGTTTGGTTTTAGTGTCCAGGAAGTCTTTCACTTATAACAGTTTATTTCATGAAATATTTCGAGTACGATTTACTTAATACAGATTATTATACACAGGTAGTTCTTGACTCTACAACTGGATAAAGAATTTAATTTCTCTTTTTTTTATTCACGAACACCTTTAAACCCGTTAATAATTAGTGAGTTCTATACGGTTACTGTCGCTTTACAAAACTATCCTAGAGAAACACTAAATTATGGTAGATCACGATGGACTAAACATTTGCTTGCTTCAGATACATGAAAGACGTACCTGCGCAATCAACATGGGAACCGCTATTTTACGTGTCAAAGAAAATTACCGAATCTTCTCTAAAACGTCATTTAGATTAATAAACTAACCCAGCGTGGTATTGAAACAATAACCAAACTTATTACATTACGATTACAATTAGGCTTCATGTTTTCTGCAAAATGCACCAAATTTCAATATTCACAGTATTCAATACAATAATCAAGTGGTCAGTGGCGTGGCATAAATTCTGTCTAGTAAAATATATTTAAAGAAATTCTCAAGCGCAAGTACTCATTTACACGACCAAGATAAGTTATCCATGCGATTTGGTACCAAATATGCCAGGGCAGTCCGAACATCGGTAACGAACGTAAGCCCCTAGCCAGCGTAAGCGCTTTGTGATTTTTATTACAATCGCTTAACTTCACAAAAAAGAACCTAGCGTTTTCGCTCATCGTTCCGGCATCGTGATCTTCGCCGCTTCGGAGGTAGATCTGTCACTGCTTGCATACAGATAATACAAAGAAGCGGACATCAGTAGAGGAGCCACAGCCTAGCCGCAAGCAGGAGCCGCCGGAATATAGCATCAGCAGCGAAGGATTCCAGAAGCATCCAGGACACCACCAACAGCAGGATCGTCGTCGGGTCAAGGTCTACGGTAATAGGTATCATTAATAAAAATAATTTAATTTAATTACTTGGTTGTTTTTATTTTAACTGTGTATTTCCTCCGTTTCGAATTGGGTCTCTGATTTCCAAGCCTTTTTTCCTCGGGGTGTAAGGCTGCACCTCGGCAGAGACTCGGCTTTTCGATAAACAGATTTTTATTTTATTTTTTAATCCTCAAATTCCACAAAACCCTATTACTAACAGCGCAGCCGAGATGGTTAAGCAAAGTCGCCACCGAGCTACTGTCAAAGTTGTGTCCCCTAACCCCGTCGATACCCGTCCACCTACACCTACACCACCACCTACGCACACACACTCGCCTCTCCACCACCTTCCGCACGCACACGTTCCCAAACGCATCTTCCATATCCACCACATCCACACATTCCTACATTTCCACCCGCTCTCTTACCTACACCTGTTCACACACACATACCCGCTCTCTTACCTACACCGCTCTTACTTACACCTTCCTCTGCCTTGATTCCCACATCCGTTTCCCCCAATCCTATAACCGCACGCTCCCAATCCTCGAGATATTGCATCCGTAATATCCCCAAATCCATTAAAACCCAAAAATCCCTTTTTAATTCCTTGAAATCCCTCAACCTTCCCTGGTTGAACTTAACGTTCAACCACAACCAAACCTGTCTCTTTGAGACCTCCTCTCCCTTTCCGGATGGTACGCAGCTTAGGCTACGACACCACTTCGGAGACCCAACCGTTACCCTCACCCAACTCTCCGCGTAGCTAACACCACTCCTGGAGCTTCCTCCTTTTCCTGCGTAATTCGTCAAGTAGATAAGGACATCCTAGCCCAAGAGATCCTCGATGCGATCGATCTTCCGCAAGTGAAGAAGGCCGTTCGCATCACCTCAAAGACCACAAACACACCAACTTCCCTAGTCCGTGTCATAACCCCTTCCCAAACCACCCTTGAGTTCCTCCTCGCACAGGGTGTCGTCATGTTCGGGCGACAATACCGGTGCGAACCCTCCTTAATCCCGCAACCGCTCTCCAAGTATTGCTCCACCTGCACGCAGGTGGAACATACCGCTGAGGAGTGTCCCACCTAGTCCATCCGCTGTCCTAACTGTGGCGAAAGTCACAGATCCACCTCGTGTAAATCCTCGGCAAACCCGAAGTGATACAACTGTGGGGGAGCCCATCCCACCTACTCCTCCAGTGCCGGAAGCGGTGGGAACATCCCAGTTCCCCGTCGAAGATGTCACCCCTCGATCCTATCCTGTCTGAAGAGTCCGACTCCGAAGACACGACCCACCTAAAACCACCTCCCGATACGGAATCCCTTTCCATCAAGGACTTCCTACAAGTCCTTACTCGCTATCCCGCAACTTCTTCCAACGGAGGATCAGCACCGGCGTATCCGGTACGTGGATGAAGGTCGCCGTTATCCGCCAACCAAATCCTTAACTCCTTCCCAATGGATATCCTAGCAAGGACCATTAATGCCAGGGGCGTGCGTCGGAAATGCTCCTTAATCAAACACTTCCTACAATCTCATAATATCCATATCCTTTCTATAACTGAAACGAAACTCACACCAAGATGCACCCTTAATTTCAACACCTTTCACACCTATTCAAGCAATAGCCAACATGGAACCGCCCTCTTAGTTAAAAATTGCTTCCCATCCACTCCTTTTCAACTTCCAGCGCACCTGCAGCATCTCGTATGCGTTGCTGCAACGGTCCACTTTCGCACTTATTAATATTTATTTCCTACTACAACCCGCCTGGACACAACACTCTCTCCGATGACCTCTTAATTTACGCCTCAAGCTTCCCAAATGCCGTTATCACAGGTGATTTCAATGCCCGCCATACCCAATTTAGTGACACCGCAACTAACGACAACGGTAACAGGCTAACTTCCGCCCTGTTGCAGTTGCCGCTCTTGCGAATCGTCAACAAACAGCCTACATTCTTTGATCATTTAGGTGCCTGGATAGTAGACCACATCATAGTCTCCGAGGCACCACGATCACATCTGATCACATACCTCTACTGGTCAACACTTCATTTTGTCCAGCTCCTCCCACACCTCGTCAATATACAGTCATTAAAGATTTTTCGAAAGCCGACTGGAATGTGTTCTCTGATCACATCTCCAATAACCTTCCCACACCCAATCTTCAAACGACCCAAGATTTCGAGAGAGCCATTAGAGGCATAACTTCCGTAATTGCGGAAGCGGTCGATACCTCTATAACATTAAAAAACATTGACATTTCCCGCAAACCGCTCCCACAGCACATTGTGAACTGGATCAAAGAGAAAAGTCGAATTTACCGTCAATTCTTGCGATCAAAGGGATCCGGCTCTCAAGACCGAATACAATCGCCTCAACGCCTTAATCAGGCGAGAAGCCAACAAACACGCCGAAGACTCCTGGTCCAAAGCCACCTCCCAACTAGATTATAGAAATGGCAAACTCTTCTGGCAACAATTCGATAGACTGACCAGAAGAAAAGTAAACCCAAAATCACACCTTACCGACCTTCAGGGCAACCTAACCTCCTCTGACCAAGGAAAGGCCGATTTCTTTGGTCACCAAACCATTTTCCAATCCCCAAATGATCCCCAGTTCGGCAACCAGGCACTCCTCGAGGGTCACTTTGAAGAGTTCCGCAACCTTAAAAGATCCGACACAACCCTCCGTCTACTATCCGCTATATATAATAAATGCTTAACCCTCTCCTATTTTCCGACGGACTGGAAATCGGCCTCTACCGTCATGATACCAAAACCCCACGCTGACCTAACCTCACCCTCCTATCGACCCATTTCCCTCCTGAGTTGCCTCGGAAAATGCTTTGAGCAGATTCTAGCCAAGTGACTCAGGAACCACCTCGAATTCAACGACCTTCTTCCTAACAGCCAATTCGGCTTCCGTCCCAACCGAACGTGTCACAATCCCTTGTTGAAGCTGCTTACCGAGACCACCAGCGCATTCAATCACAAGCAATGCAATCTGGTTGTGTTTTTGGACATTAAGCAAAATTTGACAGGGTCTGGCACGTCGGTCTCCTGCACAAGATCCGAAACCTAAACATTCCCGACCCCGTCTCCAAACTTCTACTCTCGTACCTGACCAACCGGTCAGTTCGGGTCAAAGTAGGGAAAACCTTCTTAGATCCTTTTGAACCTACAGCAGGCGTACCGCAAGGTTCTGCCTTAGCCCCGATCCTCTACACTATCTTCACATCCGATATACCCGAAGTCACCCAACCCGGAGTAGTCGTAGCGCAGCTTGCGGATGACACCACCTTCTGGGCGGTTAATCGGAACAGCAAAACGGCCTCCCGCATCATATCCAAAACCCTACGGAACTTCTCCAACTGGGCTAACCGGTGGAGAGTCTCCGGCAATCCTACCAAGACCCAAGTAATCCTCTTCCGCCATCCTCATTACACCGAAGATAAGTGCCCAAAGCTTGCCTCCAGAAGTGTGTCCCTCTCTCTAAACCAAGATGAAATCACCTACTTAGGAATCCTTTTCACACGAACCCTCAACTGGTTCCCGGATGTTAAAAAAACCCTCAACCGTATTAGGAACCGCAAAAACCTACTGGGCGCCCTCCGGGGTACAAACAGAGGTTGTCACCCCAAAACCCTGTTACACACATATAAAACATATATCCGCCCTGTTATGGATTTTCTTCAGCTCCCATATACACAAATATAAACCCCAAACACCTTTACTCCATCGCTTCCTGTGAGCGCCGAATTTTCCGACGCATATACCGGTTACCCACAAAAGAATTTTCGGCGACACCATCCCAACCAAAGAGATCCATACCACTCCTTATAACCGCTTACCCCCATTCCCACGAAGGAAACCCAAGCACAAATTCAAACATTCACCCGCCATCCTCACACAACTTCTCGACGACCTCCCCGAGGAGATAGAAGAATCCCTTGACAACATCCCGTATGCCCTCCGCATCCCCACGTCTATTGGATGACGACCCCAGCAAGATACCGGCCAACGAACCTAAGCACACCAACCACGCTACACACACCACAACCATCATGCACACCATAAAACCTAAATAATTTTTTTTACACCCAAAATAACCACACCTCATGATTGTACAACATACAATAACACCAAACACCGCAACACAACAACAAGGAATGACCAGGGTTGAAGAGGAGAAGGACTCCTGAACAGTCCACAAATAAGTAATATTAAGCTAACATTAAGTAAATACTAACACATAAGCATGAGCACACTAACAAAAAAAAAAAGCAAAATATGCCAAATGGCCCAAAATACTCTTACACTATAGCCACGATAACATACAAAATACGGTTTTAATTATACTTGCGATTTATAGTTATTACTGAAATATCTCGGTTCTGTCTAATTTTGTTTAAAATTTGTTTACAGATAAAAGTAATTTACAAGGGCGTTAAAAGATAACTTGTGAACATCCGAAAAAATATTGATTTTATTGAACAACAGAGAAACTTTTTTAAATCTAATAGGTTTTAGGTAAGCTGAATTAATGAAAGTTTATCGTAGGATAATAAATACGCTGTAATAAATCAAAAAAATCCCTAAAGTACTTTTGGTGAATATCTCAAATACTATCAAGGTAAACAGTAAAGAAAGGTAATTCAATTTTAGAAGTTTTTCATAAGAAACTGAATACGTCTTAATAGTATATTACGTTATAAGTGTTGTAAAAGGCATATTACGCACGAATGGAAAAATTATGCACGCAGCCGCGTAGCGGCGAGTGCATAATTCCATGAGTGCGTAATTGCTCTACAACACGCATTACGTACTATACTTTACCTACGACCATAGACACTGTGCCAAAAAAGTCTGGACTGCTTTTCATTTTTATCAGGTATTGTAAATGATGCTTAAACACGTCGATTTTTTATTTTAGTCGTTGTTTTTTGTTGTTCGTTTCATGTATACATAGAGATCTAAAAACTAGTAATCTTCATTTCTTTAAATGGGATACTCTGTATATTATTGCATCTTTAGACCTTTGATCAATTTTATTTCAAACAATTTTACAAAATTATGTCTCACAACTTTGATGATCATACTCGATATAATTCGTTTTATTTACTACTACGTTGGTTTAATTAACATTAGAAACATTATAATAATTATTTATGGTTACTGTACAATTATCACGTATATTAGAAGTATCTCGATTTGTCGATTCATATGACATTGTAATATTTTCATTTGTTAATATTGTCAAACTGTGCGTTTTGTTTACGAAAATTGTGCGATTTGTTTACCGTGCGTAATGACGAATTTACTGAGGCTGTGTGTCGTGTGTTTTCGTCTATTTTCTACAGTGGTCGTAGGTAAAATTAATTTACGTAGTCATTACAGTAACCGTAACATAAATTAATATATAAATTTAAATGGACTGGGGTATATTCTATTGAAATGTAATATTAGACGAAAAACGTTTAATGAATTTCACACCTGCATATGATTACAATGTTTAAATTCATTGTCTTTTGTACATAAGAGGAAGCATGAATAAATTAAAAATAGCCCTATTGCGACAGATTAACTCCTGTTTGATATCATGACAGGGGCTTAAGGGAATTAGGTGTCGACTACATCACATTTTTTAATGTAATCTAAATTAATATTAATTCTGATGAGAAGAATATTTTATTCTCTTTCATGAGATCTTGGGCAGTAAACGTTTCATTTACAAAACAAAGTACACAACGCGTTGGGAAAAATGTTAGGTATCCACAAATTACTGCACATTGAAAAATATCCTGAAATGCATATTACTCGTTTTATAAAGTTAACAATGCAAAACTTGTAATACTTAAAGAATCATTTTAAAAACATGTATTAATAATTCACTTACATACTAAAACCCTCTTCTAAAACTATCATTAGATAATCATATCAGTTACAAGAAAATTCAATTACCTACACTAAGCAAACCATATGAGTGTATGAATTTCAATGTTAGTACTTACTTAATTCTTTTATTTGTTTAAAATACCGCTTGCACACATAATAGAGGGTAAGAGTAAAATCAAACACATTTACTATTCAGAAGCTGATACTGACAGGCGATATGACCATTGCTATTGGCTAAGAGAGATATGTAACGAAAATCCTCAATTCCTTTCCTTGCTTTTACGGACTAATGAGGTGACTTTTACTAACTGCGGTTAATTTACTAATCGTTCACAAACAAATCCTCATTGGACGAGCGAAGTGGATCATCAAAACAGGTGGAGTGTAAACATATGCTGCGGAGTTTTAGGACATAGAATTCTCGGACCGCTAACTTTTAACGGCCATCTACATGGCGAATCTTATTTAAATTGTCTAGAAATTGACTTGCCTACCCTTTTAGAAGCAATTCCTCTTCACCTAGGAACATCTATATGGTATCAAAATGATGCATGCCCAACATACTTTTCGCAAAAGGAATCTGTAATTTATTAAATGTTACGTAATTGAAAATGCTATAAATTCAATTTCATGAGCAGAAATTGAAACAGCTACATTTCGATAACACTTACAGTTACCCTCGCCAGTAGTAAAAAGTTTTCCATTGCTATTTATTATTTCTTTGCCCGTTGGCCTATAAATACCCTCCAAATTTGGCCTCTTCCGTAATTTGCACTAGTTCCAAGCTTAGATAAAGTGTGAAGAGAGGTACGGAATATGGCAAATTACAACATCATTATTACTAATCTAATCCACAAACATACGAAACTATGGTAACAAACAATTTTTCAATTAAAGTGTTAAACAAATTATTTTGTCAATAACTGCGAAACGAACGAAGATATCGAAGTGCGATTTGCACTTTTTTTCTTGCAAATTTATTGTACTTTGCGATTATTATGCCATAGTTATACCATATGATCTAAGTTTTCGGGGTAAAATAAAAAAAAACCTCAATATTACAAACTGCACCCTCTATCAACTTTATTAGGAAAATTGTGCACCAGTAGATACGACAATTAAAAGTATTTACCTTTCTCTTCCAAACAAGGTTAAGTTTACTAAAATCGGATAAGTAGTTTAGACGTTACAGCGATTTAAATTATTATACCTTCACTAGCTTCTTATTCAGGTCGGTACCTCTTGAACAAAATTGTTGTAGAATTGCCTAAGCTTTCTAATGTTACCTCAGGTACGCCTTAATTTGGTAATTTTCGCAGAAAATTTGATTTTAATGCTCACTTTTTAAATTGCGCCTCCTTGCGGCGGAATATAGAACTTAAAAATAATTTTCACGATTTTCTCGTGGCCACTTTAATAATTATTTTTTTTCCTAAATCTTTAAGCCCAGTAGTTTTCGAGATATGCCCGGTGGCCGACCTTAAACACCCTTTATATTGATCTTAATAACATACCGACTTGGGGTAAACCACTAAGAAAATATGTACAATCATATTCAAATATATTCAAAAAATAATAAATATCTAAAGGTGCCCAAGTATTTCAAAGAATGCTCAAAAGTGTAGAACCATTTCCAAAAACATCCGAAATAACAAAAAGCTCACATTTTACTAAATAATTCAAAAAACCTGTAAAATCTCGCAAAAAATCTTGCAATGAAGAAAAAGCCTAATACTGTTTTATTAGCTGTAACGGAAAATCCAGAGATTTCTACTAGGAAAATTGAAGAGGCAACTGACATAGCCCATTCCACAGCTCGTTATGTTCTAAAGAAGGAGAAAGTACATCCAAATAAATTTAGAATTTGCCAAGGACTTCGACCAGGTGACCCAGAAAGACGTAGAATATTTTTCGAATGGTATACACGTCAATCTCAAGACAATGAATATTTTCCGAATAAAATAATATGGTCCGATGAAAGTATGGTTAATAATAATGGAATTATTAATCGTAGAAATGCTCATTATTGGGCAAGAGTAAATCCACGTCTGTACAAAACGGCCAAACACCAACACCGTTTCGGATTTAATATGTGGGCTGCTATATTCGGTACTCGAATTATAGGTCCTTTCATTTACCACAAGTCCTTAAATTCTGAACGTTACCAAATTTTACTCCAAAATGAATTAGAGATAGCTTTGAATGATTTGCCTTTCCAAGAAGTTGAAAGTTGTTGGTTTATGCAGGACGGTGCACCAGCACAGAGTTGTCAGAGAATACCTGTCAGTTAGATTTCCAGAACGATGCATTGGCACTCATGCAAATGTACTGTGGCCAGCCCGTTCTCCAGATATAACACCTTTGGATTTTTTCTTTGGGGATACATTAAAAATTACATTTATGGAAACGATATTGAAAACGAAGAAATTTTACAAAGATTAGCCCTCGAAGCGTTTGCTAGTATTACTCCTCAAATGCTGAAGAATGTTTTAGATGCTACAGTTAGAAGATGCTATTTATGTTTAAAGAATAACGGGAATCTTTTTGAACATATTCTGTGAGTTTATTAACCTTTAAAATAAATTTGTTTTTTATTTGTCTATCATTTAAAATTACAAAACATAATTTTACGGTTTTCTAATGTTTCTAGTATTAGTTTTAACTGTACGTTTTCGATGTTTTACATTGAATATGAATTTTCTTATCCAAAACGTATCAAAAATATAAAGTGTGATATATCGTTGAATTCAGAATCAAGCAGAGAATTTAAATATGGCAAAAATAATTTTTTCGTGTATTTAAAAAAATAAAGTTGATGATGGTTGCTAACAAACGAAACGTATCAAAAATTAAATAACAGCTAGAAAAGTGGGAATGAAAATGTGCTCTTCTTTTCTTGATAGCTCTTCAAATAAGGTCAGAAAAAAATAAAAACGAAAATCATAAAATTCAATTTTTTTCAAATATCTCAAAAACTAACAGAGTTCTACAAAGACCATAAATACATTCTCTCAAAAGCGTAACTTTTGTTCCATTTAACCGACCTTCCATCTACCGTTTGCGAGATCCCCATAGTGAGCATCCTTATCTTGGACACGGTGTATATCATTGCATTTTTGAAACACCTGCCCAAGAAACCTAAATTGTTGAAGGGAAGTGCACATACTGGGATGTAAGTATATAGTTGCAGTAAAATTATGTTAAAAGTATATTAAATGAATGCAAATCAACATAATATTTTTCTACAAATTCAATGCTAGGAACAAATGTCAGTAATTTCTCAGTTCTTTGTTTTCCTTTTCTTGCACTTTTTAAGGTTGTGGGGGTTAGTTTCCAAAAATGTATTTAAGCCATAAAATATATGTCTTCGGTATATGGTTCCAATTTGTGCTTTAGTTGGTCACCTCAGATCCTGAACGTCTTGCGCTAAGAGTTTTACTTACTATATCCTCCATATAATCCACAAGTCATATACCACTTATCGTCATAATATATAGCATAATAATTGCCCGCTTGTATGTAAAGGATAGTTTCAGGTATTCTCTTGACTGTAAGCTAACGTTTGTCATTTATATTGGGGTTAGTGATAGTGTGCACGTACCATTTTACTATCTTTACAAGAAAAAGTTAAGAATCTCACTTTCTTGCTCTTCTTGCTACATCTATGTCTACTAGGACGTTACAAAAAGAGTATTGTTTGGATTTACCTTTTGCAGATAAATAGCTAAACGCAAGGATTCTACCAAAGGAGTAATTATATTGAAGGTAACTACACACACACTATTTCCTGTGAAACTGTTTTGGAGAATACACTACTGTTCTTCCGCTATCCATAATAGCTTTATCAATCTTTTTGTCCCCTTCATTGGTCCCGAGAGTCTCGATAACCGATCAGAAATTATTTGTCTGTTATTAAGAAGGAAGTCAGCGAAACGAACTTTTCCATTGAATTCAACTCATTTTCATTTTCATTAGTTAATTCATCTAGTTCTGCAATATCTGCATTATGCTACTTAAACAATGTTTCTCCATTGGTGTCGATTTTATTGTTCTCTGCGGATAAACACAAACATTTCCAGGTTAAGCGTATACTTGACGCGTGACAATCATACTTACTTGTCAACATTCTTCGAGATTCCTATTCTATAAGAAAATACTTTACTTCTTTTTGTAAAGGTAGGTACGCATAACAGTTATCAAGTTCAGATCCGCTACTTTAGAGAGTACAATCACACTAATAACAACACTTTTCGGTTTGCGCTAACTTCGGTTGATGAGGTAAGCAAAATACTTTCTAATCTAAAATCTAACGCCGTAGGATCTCATAAAATTAGTCTTGTCATGTTGAAATACTCTAGTGCTTTTGTTGTGAAATATATAATTCATATTATAAATTGTTTTATAGAAACTAGTTATTTTTCAATTTTATGGAAAGAGGCCATTGGTTGTCCTTTATTAAAGCAAGCTAATCCTTTATCTTATGAAAATATCCGTATCATTAGTATCTTGTCTGTTTTTCTAAAATATTTGAAAAAGTCTTGTATGAACAAATGTGTCGCTTCTTTAACAAAACAATATTCTTCCAGAATGCCAAATGGGGTTTAGAAAGAGATACACCACCATTGCTACGCTTTCCTGTGTTACAGATGACATAATTCGATCCACAGATAAGTCTATGATTACTGCACTGATTCTATTAGACTTTTCACGGGCCTAAACTTCACTACTATGGTTTTCAAGATACTACCGTTAATTTAATTCAGCAAATTAAATTTCTTTCTATACAACATAACTTAAAACTAAACACGGGTAAATCTAAATCGCTATTGGTTGGAAACTGAATTGAGGACAATAAACCTAAATCTTAACATTAAAATTGACAATGAGCATCCACGAATAGTTGACAGTGCGAAGAACTTGGGCAATATTTTAAATGCTAAATGAAGGTGTTCTGCAAAAAACATACTAATCTGTAAAATTATTATACTTCAACCACTCTACTTAACCTTTTAGCAAAAAAGTGCTTTCAGAAACATTAGTGCTGTCTCATTTTAATTACGGTAATTTTTTATATAATCCTAGTCTTGATTATTACGATAACTATCGTATTCAAAAAGTACAGAATTGGTGCTGTCGTTTTATCTACATTAACCGATAATATATCTTTCTGAGAGCATTAAAAGACTTAGCTGGTTAAAAATGGAGAACCGTTTGAAACTACATTTGAGTGTTTATACATATAGATTGCTGAACTCCCACCTTCGCTATGAAATCCTTCTTGCCAAGTTACTTGCTGGAATTGTTTTATCTTTCTTGTTTGTTTCACCATTGTTTATATTTTTAGTTTTTTAATCAATGTACAGGTTGTCCCATTTTCGTATGTTTTACGGGGTATGTCACTTATTTTTTAGGTTAGAACCTTGCGGTTTTCACGACACCGTGCTACTTTTTAATGAAACCAAAGATTCACTAATCAAATTTGCCATAACCATCTTAGTTTTTGTGCTACAGGGTGAATTTGGAAAAATTGCATTTTCAGTCATCCCCTGTAACTCTGCTATTGTCAGACATATTAAAAAAGTAAAAACTGATAGGTAAATATGTAGTTAAAAATTATTATTAATTTTATTAAATACATAAATAAAAAGTTTACCTCGAGTAGGATTCGAACCTACGACCTGTACTTTGCTAGAGTACCGCGCCAACCAACTGCGCCACCAAGGTTCAAACCCCAATCGATGTAAATTTTGTCTTTATGTATGTAGAACTGATATAATTTCTAAATATAATGAGATTACAGTCAAATTACTTAAATTAATTGAATGTGAGCCTGCAATATCGCAAGGATTCACACATATCAAAGCAACTTGACTAATATTAAATTATTATAAGTTTTTGTTCTACATACATAAAGACAAAATTTACATTGATTGGGGCTTGAACCTTTGTTGCGCAGTTGGTTGGCTCGGAACTCTAGCAAAGTACAGGTCGTAGGTTCAATACTGAGGTAAACTTTTTATTTATGTATTTAATAAAATTAATAATAATTTTTAATTACATATTTACCTTTGAACTTATTCGTTCATAACAAAAACTTATGATAAATTAACTGACTTGTTCAGATAGAGTTCTAAGGCCTGGTCTGCGTTTTCATTAGATAATATGAAGCAGGTATTCATATCATATTTCTCAAAGTTTTCAAATTTTTGGTTTCGAGCCATATTAAAAAATAATTAAACAACAACAACAACAAGAACAAGAACGATAACAATAAACAAGAACAACGAATAACAATAAATATCAGCACTAAATTTGGGAAAATGTAACCAGGAATAATTTGAGAGAAGCAGAAACTTCAAAAATCAAATACCTAAGTAATGGCAGAACGTTAATTATTTTGTATTTTGCGTTACCATGGTTACCCACGGCAATCCACTATTATCAATGTAAATGATAGAAAAAAATCATTTTGTCACGTTATTTATAAAAATAAATATAGACTATGTTATATTTTTGAAAAGCTCTTGGCAAGGAGAAAAAGATTTTAAAAAAATATATAGGGTGTCCCATAAAAAAATAGGTTAAGTCATTATCTCCAAAACTGTGACCTCTAAAGAACATCTGAGTGCGCCACTGGATTCTACGTAAAAATGTACAAATATAAGTTTTTAATATGTCTGACAATAACAGAGTTACAGGGGATGAGTGAAAATGCAATTTCTCCAAAATCACCCTGTAGCACACAAGCTAAGATGGCTATGGCAAATTTGATTAGTGCATCTTTGGTTTTATTAAAAAATAGCATGGTGTCGCGAAAACCGCAAGGTTCAAACCTAAAAAATAAGCGAGATGCCCCGTAAAACATACGAAAATGGGTCAACCTGTACATGCTGTCAATGTAAGAATTTTAATATAAATGTCAGAATTGTAGTCTTGTATTTTATGTAATTATTTCTGATCTTTCTCGGTATTACTGCATGATAAACAATCTTTAAAGGGTAGTTTAAAGGAGTTTTTACATAATTTACTAGGTTTCAAGTGCATGCAGTCAATGTTCGACATAAAAGCATGCTTAGCGTACCTCACCATAAAACTGCAATGTTTAAACTATTAGATAAACTAAGGGCATTTTTTACATTTTTCTGAAATGTAAGCTGAACATTGTCGGAAGACTTTCTATTGTTCTCTATTGGACAAATGAAACTTATTCATTCATTATCCTAGCGATTATCCCCATTATATGAACCCGCAGGAAGGTGAATTAAAACTAAAGATTAACATCAAAATCGATTTTACCTAAATCGCTTATTGCTTGGTCGAAAAAATTGATTCTATTTAATCGCCTTATCAAGAATCGCGAAATTGACTACTGTTGAAAATACTGTGCTCGTCTACCTTAATGATTGAAATGTTCGTCTACAAATCTGACTACCAGTTAGTTCAACCCCAAATATCTGGTCTTTGGTATTCCTGATTTTCCTAATAAACGAATTTCAATGCAATTATAGCAGTGAGATGTAATGAAATGCAATTCATAGTAAATGGGTAACTCCTTTCACCGTAGCCAGTTAATACGTAATTGTAAGTGAATCCTGCTTCTTGATTCCAATGTGAATTGTTTCTTGTACGTATATTACATTCTGATGTGACAGGTGTTCTTGGAATCATCATAACTGATTGAGAGAAAGCTTTGTTTTGGCCCTTCTGCAATAATTTCAAGACGTTTTCGATAAAACGTCTCTTATTCAAAATGTTCTGATGAGTAAACTTGTTATTTGAGGCGAACACTCGTAAGCCAAATAAATGAAGGTGATTCTTTCTATACTGTGTTTACTAAATAGAAATAGTTAAACTTTTTCTCAAAAATTCCCGCAACATTTAAGTGCAACCTTTGTATTGGTCGCATTTTTGAAACACGGAACACATGCAATCACTGGCTTTCAACTGTTGAAGCTGGTGTACCTAACAGACATCTTCAATCTGTCATTGACAATATTAAAACATGACATTTTGTAGTTTAGTTCTGACAAAGTGATATTTCAATTTATGCGGTTTTCTAATTTCCCATTTTCTGAGTGTGAAACTAGTTGCTGCTCTCATGGGTCAACATTTAGTGGGAGTAGCTTAACTTTATCTGTTGGATAACCAAAGCATAGTATCTCCGTTAGAATAATATATGCATTGTTATCGACGATCATTTTGAAAATAAAATAGTTTTAGCAGATGTTGCTTTGGGCATCAATTACTATAAAGGAGAGTGCTTAACTCTATAATTGCGTTACCTAGGACGTCGTATTCTGCCGCTCCCGTGATAGCCGTTAGATCTTCGGAGATCCACACATGCAATGGATCCTCCGTTTTCACCAAAAACTTTTTTCGCCATCGAAATCTGAGTTCGCCTTTAAGAATGCTTTCATTATCGCTCCGCTCTTTACGCAGTGGAGAAGTACGGAGATGCAACAGGTAAATTTTTTCAAGCGTTTCATACGCTACACTTCCCCACAATAAATATAATCCTCCAGTTTTTATAATACATGTAAACTTACTTCTGATTTTCTGTTTTGGAATACGTAAAATATGTAATTTGACATATTATATTTTCACATACTTTCCGTATCTATTTGCAATTCTTCATCGGACGTAAGCTTAGAGTTTTTTTTTTGTTTTCTTGCAGATACCACAAAAATGTTCTGGGTTTTATTCTCAATTGTCAGATACCTTTTCTACTGCAAACTTTTCCAACTTTGTAATATCGCCTTTGTTATATTTGGCTAATAAAAATGTATTGTCGAACCGAAATATTTTAAAAGGTTTTGTGAATACAAGGAATTCAGAGATATCCATGTTTAATAACAGAAAGAAATACGTGCATAATTCTCTAAACAAGGGTTTGGCTACATTGTATCTTAAACTAAAATATGAGATTCCTCATCAGATTGTCGTCATGTGTATATCGATTACCCAACCACGTAAGTTACCAGCTTCTTAATTGGTACAATAATGAATGTCCTTAGGAAATAATGCACATATTAATAATTAAAATCGCGAATTCAATATTTATTCTAAATAAAGCGTTTACTTGTATATCTGTAGTGGTTTTCACTAAAATCTTTAATTGAACTAGTCTTTCTGTAAAGACGAGCGCAGAAGATACCATTAAATAACAATGACGTGCACAAACCTAATTAAATATAACACCATATCCAATAATATCTAAGTGATGCCTTAAAACACCCGATTATAATATCTACATATATCTAAAATATCCAGTAAAATCCACTATATTTAATACTACCTACAACAGTATCCACCATTGGTTTACACGTCCCGTCAGCATGTTAGGGTTACATATAATATAACCAAGCTTCGTGTTTTAAACTGTAGCTGATGCTTAAATACATTTCCAGTACTTACGTATTATGGTTCTGGGGTTATACTGTACTAACACACACACACACACACACGCGCGCGCGCGCGTACGAAAACTCGCGCACACAGGCACAGAGGATGCGATTTAAATATATTCTAAATAAAAACACGGCAACAATGGCATATGAAAATTATAATACAAAAGAATTGATTTAAATCGTCTATTTACCACCTGATCGTATATGAAATTGGAGTTTCAAAGCCACCTCAGGAACATATTGACATAGTGAGGCAATCAGTAAAAGCACTTAACAGAAAAATCCAGTATTAAAACAAAACTATCCTATTCAATCTTAAACCTAAATTCATTCACACCACTATTAACTAAAGAATTGGAGATGCTCTGCAGCTAGTAGTGAGGTCCATCAAGGGCAAAGTAAACCGATAAATGATACAAAAGACCTTAATTACTTCCTTCACCACTGGATAGAATATCCAAAATATCCATCTGATTACATGAAGGTAGAATTACCAACCTAGTCTATTATATTGGTAACTTATAAACGTTTAAATTGTGAACAGCTCATCATGTCCCTTCTCAATAAGATTCGACTTCATAGATCAATTTATATATACGACTTCAAGAGTTCAACGCAAAACCCTCGCTTTATAAAATCAGTATAAATCTCGTGTGCACACTAGATTCTAGGTACACCATGTAAAGATCCCAGTATCTTTACGTAAATCGTTAAATTAATTATTTAGTTTTCCCATTTGCTTTTGCTTAAAAATTCATAATCATTACAATAACTAATTTTTCCCCTTCTCCCGTAGTAAGAAATAATTTTTAGATTTTGACGCAAGAATCCCTACCAAAGTACCACCCAATCACACATAGCCCTTTTCCTATATAAGCGTAGGTGCAATTCGAAATTAATTCCTCCCAGATATGAAACCGAACCAGTAACATCGTACTTAGCGTAAGATAATAATTTGCAAATCAAAGAAGAAAGTTAGATCTGTCACTGCTTGCATGCAGATAGTACAAAGAAGCGGTCATCAAGAAAAAGAAATGCAGCCTAGCAGCAAGTAAACAGCATGGAAAACAAGAAGGACACAAGAATAAAAGAAGAATCCAGGACACCGCCAACACCAGGATCGACATTGGGCAGCAGTAGCAGTTATTTTTATTAATTTTATTTATTGCTTTATTTTAACATTTTTTTTTCCACCACTTCTATTGGGTCTCTAATTTCCAAGCCTGTTTTCCTCGGGGTGTGAGGCTGTACCGGAGGGTACACAGCTTAGGATGCGACACCACTTCGGCGTGCCACCGTTACCCTGTCCCAACTCTCCAGTCCTTGTCCTTCCAACTCCAACGCTAGACCTCCCTCCTTTTGCTACGTGATTCGTAGATAAGGACATCCTAGCCGAAGAGGTCCGGGATGCGATCGATCTGCCACATGTGACCGAACGCGGTGTCGTCATGTTCGGGCGACACTATAGTTACGAACTCTCACTTATCCCACAACCCCTCCCCAAGTATTACTCTACCTGCACGCAGGTGGGGCATGCCGCTGAGTAGTGGTGTACCCGCTCCATCCGTTGCCCCAACTGTGGCGAAAGTCACAGATCCTCCGCTAACCCAAAGTGTAACAACTGCGGGGAAGCACAACCTTCCTACTCCTTAGATGTCGGAAGCGGCGGGAACCTCCCAGTACCCCGTCAAAGATGGCAACCCTCGAACCCATCCTGTCTTCTGAAGAATCCGACTCGGAAGGCACCGCACACCTTAATCCCATACCCGACACCGATCTCCTTTCCATTAAAAGCTTTCTCCAAGTCCTTAAAGACACCCTTTTCGGTATGCTTCCGAGTACTCAATTCTTAAATCCCTCCAAAATGGATATCTTATCAGGGACAGTTAAAACCAGAGGTGTTCGTCGGAAACGCTTCCTACTTAATAACCTTTTACACGACACAATATACACTTTCTCTCCATCTCAGAAGCAAAGTTCGCAGACAGATGCACATTTAAATTTAACACATATCTCACCTACCTAAACAACAGCCACCATGGAACTGCCTTCATAAATAAAAAGTGCTCCCCGTACACTCCCTTTCAACTTCCTGTGCACCTACATCATCTCGAATGCGTTGCTGTGACGGTACACCTTCCCACCCCGATCGTTTCCTTTTCGTTATAACCCGCCCGACCACAATACACTATCCGATGACCTTTTAATTTACGTGACTTCTTCGGTCTTCACCTCCACTCCATTTTCCAATCCCCAGAAGATTCCCAATTTGACACTCAGTTCAAGGCACTCCTAGAGACTCGCCTTGAAGAATTCCGCACCCTTAACCTTCCCGAACTCCAACTGGATAACGAGAATCCTTTCTATGTCCCAATCAGGCCAACGCTTATTTTAAATAAATAACGAAATTCAGCCCCAGGTCATGGTGGCCTAAACTGTAAAATTCTCCGACACGTGCCTGACCCAGTCCTCCGATTACTCTCCGACATTTATGACCAATTTCTACCCTTGCCCCACTTCCCGAAGGACTGGAAATCAGCCTCTACCGTCATGATACTCAAACCTCACTCCGACCTAACCACTTCCTCCTCCTATAGACCCCTTTCCCTCCTGAGTTGCCTCGGAAAATACTTTGAGCAGATTCGAGCCAGGCGACACAGAGACCACCTTTAATTTAACGAACTTCTTACAAACAGCCAATTTGGATTCCGTCCCAATCGAACATGTCACAATCCTTTGTTGAAGCTGCTTACAGAGACCACCAGACCATTCAAGCACAAGCAATGCAACTTGTCTCCTACACAGTATCTGTAACCTCAACATATCCGACCCCTTCTCCAAACTCCTACTCTCGTACCTGATTAATCAGTCAGTTCGAGTCAAAGTGGACAACACCTTCTCCGGTCGGTTTTAACCTACAGCAGGCGTACCGCAACGTTCAGCCTTAGTCCGGATCCCCTACACTATCTTCGTTTCCGACATTCGCGAAGTCACACAACTCGAAGTAGCCGTTGCGCAGCTTGCGGTTGATACTGCCTTCTGGGGGGTAAATCGGAACAGCGGAACGGCCTCCCGCCTAATATCCAAAACCCTCCGGAACTGTTTCAACTAGGCGAACCGGCGAAGTCTCCGTCAATCCCACCAAACCCTAGCAATCCTCTTCCGACAACCTAACTACCCCGACGATAAATTTCCAAACCTCGCCGACAGCAATGTTTTCCTCACCGTAAACCACGAAAGACTCCCACTCCAACACGAAGTTATCTACTTAGGAATCCTCTTCAATAGAATCCTTAATTGGCTCCCTGATGTACAAAGAGCACTAAACAGGGTAAGAAACCGCGCAAACCTATTGGGCGCCCTTCGGAGTAGACTCAAATGTTGCCACCCCAGAACACTACACCACACCTACAAAACATACATACGCCCTGTTATGGATCCGAGCACCTATATACACTAACATAAACCCTAATCACATCCCCTCTATCGCTTCCTATGAACCCCGAATACTCAGGCGCATACACAGGTTACCTTGGAGGTACCCTAACGACCTCAAAACACAACACACAAACGTACCACCCATCACACACAGAACACAGACATTACAAACAAGCTTTGCGCACAAAAGAATATTCAGCGACACAATTACAATCAGAGAAATCCTTACCACTCCCTACAATTACCGATTTCCTCAATTCCCACAAAAAAAGTCCAAACTAAAATTCTAACACCCCCCCGGGATCCTAACACTCCTTGACGACCTTCCCGAGGAGATATAAAAACCCCTAGATAACACTCCATATGTCCTCCGCATCCCCGCGTCTATTCGACGTCGCAAGATACCGGCAAACGAATCGGATTAACCACAAGCAACACGCTACATCCAGCTAAACATCACGCAGACTTAAACCGATTAATATAAATAAATATTCAAATCAAATCTAAATTAATTTTTTTAACACCAAAAATAACCACAATTCATGATTGTAAACTTTACAATTACGCAAAACAGAGCAATACCAACAAGACAGAATGACTAAGGCTGAATAGGAGAAGGACTCCTGAACAGTCTACGAACAAGATCTACATAAGCTAAAATAAGAAAGTACTAACCATAAGCATGAGCATACTACCAAAAAAAGCGAAATTAATTGCTTCTCAATTCTATTTCCTCGCTCCCTTCTGTATTCCGACCTAGTTGGAAGCAGAAGCTATTATTTCTACTTGTTGACCGATTCAGGGGTGACGTGTAAATTTTCCCGATCATATTCACCACATCTATCTCTGTTAGAATATTTTTTTTCTACCTTGGCAGATTATTAATCGATCCCGTATCCAAAACACCACCACCACATTTGTACACTATACACTTACTCGGGTGTATGCTCAGCGTGAACAAACACCTTCTAGTACACAAAATCCTACTCTTTGTTTTTAGGTTGTCGCCTCGGAAATATCGAGAATATCTATGGGAATGTCCGCAAGGTGTAATACATGTGCAGATATTTCCTTACCTCGCTTGTTTGGAAGGTGTATGCATGTTCAGTCTAGCATCCTTCTAATTAACCAAAGGGTGTACTTCTGTTTGATCCTGTCGCCAAGTATACAACACATACAAAAAAGCCCCGTTTCCGCAAGAAAAATCCTGATAAAATAGATATTCCCGTGATCGTTAAACACGAAACCCGATAAAAAATGTGGCAATCAAAAGATCATGTAAAATCAATCACACTAAAAACTTGACATTCCAATTAAAGACAGCAAATCACTGAGCACTGAAGTGCCAATAACATATCTAGGCCAAGTTAAAGGCTTTTTAGGTGTTTATTTTGTAAAGCTGCTGTTTCAAACCTTGTATGTAAAAATTAGCTACTACTGGACAGATCAACATAAATGTTATATCTTTCGGAAAAATATGATTAATATTTTCAATGTTTCTATTAAAGGAACTTTACAATGAAACAATATCAAAGCTAACCATAATATCACATACTTTCACATTAAAATTACGCATTGTTTCAAAGAAATTCTTAATATAAAAAGTAATATTTTTTCTTTATTGTTGATAACTAACTTATTACGGTGATATAAAATTAAAAAGAAATAGTTGTTGATAAGAGTTTAATTAGGATATGAATTAGATTTACAACGAAGTAAGTTTGATATATGAAATAAATGTATGTGATGCATAATGCCATTGAACCGCTTATCTTAATGTTGAAATTAATAAAAGGAAAAAGAATACACGTGTATTTCTGTTTGGAATATTATATTATCACGAAGCAATTAACATTTAGACGCAGTTTCTTTTTAATTAAACACTTTAGATACAGCTGAAATTTTTTTGCTTGGTTGTTTTAGGGTTAATGCTTTTAAGAACAGGTAAACAAAACCAAGTAGAAAAATGTCGAATTTTACGAAAGAAGGTCAAGGCATCGTAGAAAAATCGCAAGAAGTTAGATTCGCAAAGGGCAGATGTAATGGAAAAATTAAATTCGCATGATTACAAAATAATGGGAACAAATTCGAAATTAGATTCGCCGAAGAAGGAAATTGCAGTAACAAAGACAAAACTCGCTGAAAAATTAAAAGTATGTGATCAAAAATTGGAGCAATTTCAAGCGGAAGCAAAGGTTATGTTTAACAATTGTCTTAAGTTACAAAAGGCCCGCGTGGTCCTATAGGGCGAGGAGGAGCTGTGTCCCCGGTGCCCTATCGAAAAAGGCGCCAGGAGAGCGCCGTGACTAAAAGGCGCCGTAATAAAAATGAAAGTGAACCGATGCATCGTTAATCAATAATCCATGTTCATGCACGCATCGATGTCTATCGTTCATCCCTATCGCAACGTGCGATGCTTCGTTCAAACAGCGTACTACGCGAGATTTTTGTCCCGACTTGAACTTTCGAGTTTATTCCTGTTGCTGGTTTATTGCTGCAAATTCTTATCATTTTAAAACATACAAAAGCGCGTTAGCATTCAGTTTTCACAAACCATAAGTTACAACCAATATTTAGAGCGTGAAAATAATCTCGTTTGTGTGTTTGTGCAGAGCTCGGATGATTACAGATCAAAAGTAATCGATTATCGATTACAATTACTTTGCTCAAATAGTAATCGATTACTGATTACTCGTCAAAATTGTAGTCGATTACAGATTACTTTTGCAATCGCAATACCGATTACAAAAACGATTACTTTATTGGGTACTTGGAGAATGTTATGTTTTCATTTAATTCAAACGAGGTTACTTGCATTAAGTCTGATATCATAACCGTGATTTTTGAGATAAACTTTCTTCAGATCACAGAACGAGTCATAACCACTCAAAAATAACGCCCACGAGATGCGCACGAAATTCGTACTCTGCAAGCAGAGTTTAACTAGCGCAACTAAATCAAAACACCCACCCTCACCTGTCATATCTCGTTCTGTAATCTGTACATCCACTATGCGCACTGGACTACGTACCAATGTTTACTGAATATAAGCTTGTATGGTCATGGTCTGATCTGATCATTTATGCACTTATATTACAGTTTAGTTTTAAAATACAATTTTATAGCTAATTTTTCTACGACAGTAGGAGTAGAAATCTGACAGGTTGTGCATGTAATGTGAAAGAGGCCAAATTGTAACTTGCTTGGGTAGGAATCATAGGCCATTGAAAGCTTCGCAGTTGGCAGAATGGCAGATTAGTAGGAAACGTTAAATTAATTGCTTCTCAATTCTATTTCCTCGCTCCCTTCTGTATTCCGACCTAGTTGGAAGCAGAAGCTATTATTTCTACTTGTTGACCGATTCAGGGGTGACGTGTAAATTTTCCCGATCATATTCACCACATCTATCTCTGTTAGAATATTTTTTTTCTACCTTGGCAGATTATTAATCGATCCCGTATCCAAAACACCACCACCACATTTGTACACTATACACTTACTCGGGTGTATGCTCAGCGTGAACAAACACCTTCTAGTACACAAAATCCTACTCTTTGTTTTTAGGTTGTCGCCTCGGAAATATCGAGAATATCTATGGGAATGATCTGATCATTTATGCACTTATATTACAGTTTAGTTTTAAAATACAATTTTATAGCTAATTTATCTACGACAGTAGGAGTAGAAATCTGACAGGTTGTGCATGTAATGTGAAAGAGGCCAAATTGTAACTTGCTTGGGTAGGAATCATAGGCCATTGAAAGCTTCGCAGTTGGCAGAATGGCAGATTAGTAGGAAACGTTAAATTAATTGCTTCTCAATTCTATTTCCTCGCTCCCTTCTGTATTCCGACCTAGTTGGAAGCAGAAGCTATTATTTCTACTTGTTGACCGATTCAGGGGTGACGTGTAAATTTTCCCGATCATATTCACCACATCTATCTCTGTTAGAATATTTTTTTTCTACCTTGGCAGATTATTAATCGATCCCGTATCCAAAACACCACCACCACATTTGTACACTATACACTTACTCGGGTGTATGCTCAGCGTGAACAAACACCTTCTAGTACACAAAATCCTACTCTTTGTTTTTAGGTTGTCGCCTCGGAAATATCGAGAATATCTATGGGAATGATCTGATCATTTATGCACTTATATTACAGTTTAGTTTTAAAATACAATTTTATAGCTAATTTATCTACGACAGTAGGAGTAGAAATCTGACAGGTTGTGCATGTAATGTGAAAGAGGCCAAATTGTAACTTGCTTGGGTAGGAATCATAGGCCATTGAAAGCTTCGCAGTTGGCAGAATGGCAGATTAGTAGGAAACGTTAAATTTTGGAAAATGTGAATAATGCGATATAGTCTGGTGTGGTGATTGACGTCCTCCTTATCGACGTGCATGGCAACTACTGATGGTGGATACATCACAGTCGCAACCATCTACATCAAGTACCATAGATACTCTTTTTAATGAAAATACTTTAAACTTGGAGTCAGTCCCGGATTTCGCAGAAAGCAGTAAAGTAGATAATGTCCATAGTCAAAGCTTTGTTATTCCTGATGACCCCGGTTTATGGCCAAATAATTTAACTCCATTTCAAATTGAAAATTTGGTAAAAAATGGACCTTCTCGTTATCAAAACGAATGTGATGATTATGCTAGGGAAACATCAGATCTGAAGTTTTCCTCGGCCTATTTTAATAGAATTCTACCAAATTTAGAAAAAATTAAACGGCAATCGCTTTTATATTCTAAATCAAAACATTCAGTATTTAATAATAATAATAATAATAATAATAATAATAATAATGCCTTTTATTAGTTTGATGCACACAGTTACAGTTACATGAAATTGTATAAAATTACCTATATAAGTATGCATGTGCATGTAACCAACTGGGCGAAGTTCAGTTAGTAGTTACATACGTCGCTACTTCTGCTCTTCCACTTAACCCATTTTATTTAGCATGAGTTTTGAACGGAAGATTACAATTTAGGGAGAAGTTTATGTGTGTAGATGTAAATGTAAAAGTACATAGTGATGGTGGACACAGTGTAAATGAATTTAACATAATTGACCAAGCTAGAATTAGCTAGAATTAGAATAAGTAAAGAAAGGATGACTGATTAACTATGAATGAGTAGTTTACTATTTTCAACATTATTTTACTGCAACATTTGACGGTCAAGTATGAATTGATGGACATGCTTTTAAACTGGTTCGTGGTTAGTTTTTGCAATAGTCAGGTAGTGAATTATAAACATTGACGATATTATAACTAAAGAGCGTTCAAAATGTGAGGTTTTATGCAGAGGAGGGGTAATTAAGGAACAGAATCTGGTGTTAGCACTGAACTTTATCTTTTCGTAGAGGTACGGTGGGATTTTGCCAGTAATGATTTTATGGTACAGAGTAGCAGAGTGCACAAATCTTCTGTTTTTCATATTTAACCACTGTGTATCAATTAATTTGTGTGAAATGTGTTCATAATTCCTTATACCATAAATCAAGCGTAGGCAGGAATTCTGAATTTTTTGAATTCTTTGTTTGTCCGTAGCATCTAAGCAAGGTCCATAGAGAACGTCACAGTAGTTAAACTGCGAGAGGACAAGTGACTCACATAGGATAATTTTTAAATCTTGACCAATGCTGTATCGATTTTGAAAGATCAGTTTTAAATTTAAAAATGCTTTCTTTATCATCTCTGAGACTTGTGCCTTAAATCTAAGGTGAGAGTCCATAATCACTCCAAGATTTTTAACTTGCTCCTGAACAAGTAATATAGACTCCTTAACACGAATTTGTACGGCACATTTATGTCGGTCCCTTGCCTTACTTTTACCGAATAGCATCACAGATGATTTTGATGCATTCTAGTTTTTTAAAAATTACCAGATTTGGTGATCCAGCTGGTTTCAATGATTGGAAACATATAGGTGAAAACAGCAAATCGCATTTTGAAAACAAAAAAATCTAATATAACCATTGACTGTAAGTCGAAGTTTGTTGAATTTAGAAACAAAATATTGGCTTACTGTTATTGAAAGAATATTTTATCCAACACAATGTTTGTCTGAGCAAAATCTAGCTTTTCCGGACACAAATACCTAATAAATTATTTGCAAATTCTAAAAAAGTGAAAAAAAATTCGAATGACCTTAAAAAATGCCTCATTATTTAGGAGATAAAATTCAAAACGAAATAATAAATTTAATAGCCATCAACTTAAGGACGGAAATGTTAAATAGGGTTAAAAAGTGTAAATATTTTTCTATTATCCTTAAGTGTACACCCGATGTTATCCAACAAGCGCAAATTTTAGTTTGCATTCGATTTGTGAATTTAAATTTTGGTTTAACTCCAAGGCATGCTGCGTCGAAAAACATTTTTTAACCTTTTGCCCTACTACAGATAGGACAGGAAAAGCGCTATCGATATTGGAACAATATGGATTAAATATCCACGATTTAGGCGTACAAGGGTACGACAATGTTGCTAATATGCGGGGGACCATAATGGAGATCAAAAAAAATTCTTGACATAAACTCAAAAGCTGTCTTTGTGCTTTGGTGCAACCACACATTAAACCTTGTGGTTCAGGACGCTGCAAGGTGTAGTATTTCATGTGTTAATTTTTTTCAACCATTCAAGCAATGTATAATTTTTTCTCGGCTTCGACAATTCGGTGGTCAGTTTTAAACAATATGTTTTTTTTTTATGATTGTGGACCTGAACAGGCTAAATAAGGCCTATCGTGCTAAAACACTCAGTAACACTTAGGAGGATGGATAGAGGGATAATGAATTGCCAAGAGATGCCTATGAACAGCTACCTTAAATTTTATCATATCATAAGTGAGAAAGAACTAAAACCATCCTTCTATGCTCAAGAGACTGTATGTGAGAAGTTAAGGACGGGTCATTTATAAGCCTAATCGCTCTCTTTTAACATTTAACATTTAACCCAAACGAGGTGAGTTTGGCATGTAAACACTTATGCCAAACTTGGTCAAATGCCTTTGAGATATCTAAAGCGACTACAACTGTTTCACCGGACTGCTCTACTGTATTGTTCCAAACTTGGGTCACATATGAAAGAAGATCGCCTGTTGAACGACTTTGCCTAAACCCATATTGGTGGTCACTAAGGAGTTTGTTAGTTTCAAAGAACGTGAGCAGTTGCTGATAGATGGCTTTTTCCATGATTTTAGACAAAATGGAAGTGATGGCAATTGGTCTGTAATTTGAGGGATCGGTCTTATCACCTTTTTTGGGAATAGGTTGAACATTTGCTAACTTCCATGGTGAAGAGAATTCCCCAGAAGATATAGAGATCCTATAGAGCTTAGATAGGACTGGTACTAGTTCGGGGGAACATTTCTTTAAGACAACAGCTGGGATACCGTCTGGGCCAGTCGCCTTATTGAGATCAATCCTACTGATGATCGATTCCAAGAGCTTGTACCGAAAATGAATTGGTTTCATAACGTATGAAGAAGAGTTGACTAGGGGCACATCTTTTCCAGAATCATTGAGACACGAGTTTGATGCAAACAAATCCACAAAAACGTTGGCTTTATCTACAGAATCAGCAACTACCGATCCGTCAATAGATGTCAGGGGGGGAAATGAAGATGTTCGAAAGTTTTTACTAATGGCTTTTGTTAAAGACCAAAATTTACGACTGCCTAAAGGAGATGTAGCTAGTTCATTGCATTTTCGTTGTTCGAACAACTTTTTAGTTTTAGTGATGACACTTTTGCAGATATTTCTAGCACCAACGTATTCTACATGACTGTCAACCGATTTATTAGATTTCCATTTAATGTAACATTTATTTTTTAAAGATATTGCATCAGAACAAGCCTTATTGAACCAGGGTTGGGAACGTGAATGACCTACACAGTACTGTTTTTCCGGAATGTATAACTCCATTCCCATGAGGATGACTTCAGATACTGAAAGAGCAATGTCCGAAGAAGAGGACGACTTAAAACAATATTCACGCCATGGAAAGGTTGCAAAGAAATCCCGTAAATCACTCCATCGAGCTGACTTAAAATGTATTGTACGGCGGCGTGTGTGTGTGTTAATACCCACGATAGCTCTAGAACTAAAACACGTACGTACTTTTGTACTTAACCTTGTTTTCATTTCTCCTGGAGTTGATTAGATTTTCGAAGAAATGCAGCGGCGGAGAGGGAGGCTTATTAGAAGCTGTTTTTGATTTTTATCAAATATTTCTGAAACAGCTGTATATTTCAAAGATATAATAATACCAATATATAGACCTTAATTATATAGATTAATTATGTTCTATGTAATTTAGCGGCAAAATCTTCCTAAGGTAGAATTTAAGTGTTTGCCCAATAACGTTTGTTAATCTACTGTCAACATTTGCTGGAGTAACTTTTACCCTTTTTGGGTAATAATTACCTTCTAACCTAGACATACATGTCAAGGTATAGAAGGTTATACAGTTGACTGTTTTCACTATCCCTAAATAGGCTGGTTCGCTCATTTTACCAACGTTCGTCCAAGTGTGTCTGTGTGTGTGTGTGTGTGTGTGTGTGTGTGTGTGTGTGTGTGTGTGTGTGTGTGTATGTGTGCGTACGTGCGTGCGCGCGTGCGTGCGTGCGTACGTTCGTGTGTGCGTGCGTGCGTGCGTGCGTGAGTGACTGAGTGTGTGCGTGCGTGCGTGCGTACGTGCGTGCGTGCGTGCGTGTGTGCGTGTGTGCGTGTGTGCGTGTGTGTGTGAGTGAGTGTGTGAGTGTGTGAATGAGTGTGTGAGTGAGTGAGAGTGTGAGTGTGAGTGTGAGCGTGAGTGTGAGTGTGAGTGTGAGTGTGAGTGTGGTGCGTGAGTGTGTGAGGTGTGTGTGAGTGTGTGGTGGTGTGAGTGTGTGAGTGTGTGAGTGTGAGTGTGAGTGTGTGAGTGTGTGAGTGTGTGATGGTGTGTGTGTGTGTGTGTGAGTGTGTGAGTGTGTGAGTGTATGTGTGTGTGTGAGTGTATGTGTGTGTGTGTGTGTGTGTGTGTGTGTGTGTGTGTGTGTGTGTGTGTGTGTGTGTGTGTGTGGGTGTGTGTGAGTGTGTGTGAGTGTGTGTGAGTGTGTGTGTGTGTGTGTGTGTGTGTGTGTGTGCGTGCGTGTGCGTGTGCGTGTGTGTGCGGCGGCGTGTGCGTGTGTTAATACCCACGATAGCTCCAGACCGAAAACACGTACGTACTTTTGTACTTAACCTTGTTTTCATTTCTCCTGGAGTTGATTAGATTTTCGAAGAAATGCAGCGGCGGAGAGGGAGGCTTATTAGAAGCTGTTTTTGATTTTTATCAAATATTTCTGAAACAGCTGTATATTTCAAAGATATAAAAATACCAATATATAGACCTTAATTATATAGATTAATTATGTTCTATGTAATTTAGCGGCAAAATCTTCCTAAGGTAGAATTTAAGTGTTAGTAAAAAATTTTTCAATATCTGTATAATGATTAATTTTATAAGAAAATGTGTAGATATATCTTTTAAAGAAAATTTAATTTTACATAACTTTTCTTTATAAAGTTTTTTAATATAAAGCGAAATAAGTGAAAAAATTAAATAAATATGATTGAAAATGCATAAACGGTATTATCGATATTTTTATAAAAGCGAGATGCTTTTGGATTTGTTTAAGTTAGCTACTAGATATGTATTAAACTCTATCTGACATGAAGTGTTAAACGTTTGACATAAATTATTGTTTTTGTTTTTACAACATTGCTTATTTTCGTAATGAACTTGTTATACAAGAGGTTGCATAATTATCCTAAAAAGTAGTAATTAAAATTATTTCATTTTCCATTTTGTAGATTGGAAAGTCGTATGTGGTTCCACATCAGATATTTTTTAAGTTGAAAAGTTTATAATGTTAAGTATTATTTGTTTTGATTCGATCCTATCCTGTATGTACGATATGCATGTATTATCGCCCTCAAAAGATACTGGTACAGCTTGTTACTGTAGACACTTCCAAAATTCAAATTTTGATGTAGACACATTTTTTGTGTGTAAATCGGACATCTCACGATTTTCAAGTAGGGGTTATGCATTTGTCAAACTGGTAAATTTGATAGTTTAAAGACTCCTGTAAACAGTCACTTTGATATTTCATAGTCATAGCCTACTAACGCAATTGATTATGTGCCGTCAAATCAAATGCACACGGACAAAATTTTGCTGAACTAGTATTTTTTGAGCGCGATAGTATAAATTTACACCAAGTTTAGAACCGCCACGGGAAGGCGTAACCGAGGGAGCTGTATGTTTGCAATGTACATTCATGTACACAAGTACAAAGAGATCCATTTGACGGTCTTTTCAAAATTGTAAACAGAAGAAACTATGACAGTTTTGTAACATTAGTTGCCTAACTATCAGTATATGTGTTATTACATGAACCAGATTTATGTATATAATTGTATTTGTATAATTTGCAAGTTACACATACAGACATTTCAAAGCAATTCAAATTGAAAATATAATGTCAACAAAGATTTATTAAAGCAAGTTTCAAAGTAAATGTTATAGATAATGCATTTAATTGATCCAAACATTTACGTTTATGCACAAGATCTTTCTACTTTAAACCATCTCATTAAATTTTATACATTAACAACGTAATAAATCTAATTTTCTAACAACCAGTTCTTTTTTGTAGATCGAAAAATTCGATGACATTCCGAATGATATTACGTGCTTCGGAGTGAATGACCTTTCAACGCTAACTCGTGTTTTAGTACACTTGAAACAACACAAAAGACAATTATATTTTCTTAAATAGTCATAAAATAAACAATATGCATGTTGTGAGATTTGTTGTCCGCAGTATTTAATATAACATTAATTAACTTTGGGAAATCCATTTATGCAAATTTGCCTATAATTCTCAATTGGAAACTCGTGCGTGTAACGACCAATAACCATTTTAATCCATAAATAAAATAGAGTATTACGTAAGACGTGTTAGTTGATCATTATTGAACTTAACCGAGACTGCAAAATTGAGCCAAATATTGATCAACTTAAACGTCGAACGCAATACACTATTTATCTTCAAGTTTTCGGAGTGATGACTGATGATAAGTGTGCGTCATTCTGACAGCTTGTTTCTATCTGAAATTTTCTATCAAAATCACATTGCCCTAGCCCCATTATTAGTTTCCATTTCAGTGTCATTATTAGGTTGAAATGAATAATGGCGCAAGACGTATGTGATTTGGCATACACAAATAAAAGACAACTTAAACTATCGAAATTGACAGTAGATACAGAAGATAATATACATTGAATAGACTCATACGAATTTAAAAGTTTTCAAATATGCGCATCCTCGAATATGTCTATGATCTAGGTTCGTTTAATAAAATGTTGTATTTACAACCATGTGATATTTGGTATAAATTGCAAAATATTTTCAAAAAAGCGTCAGATTTATTGATATGTTAGGAGTTGCCAAATGTATTGCTATCGTTTTGAAAAATGACATTCAGCTGCTACTTAAAATTAATACTCATTACATTGTAATTAATAAAAGTGAATATTGTCAAATTAACACAAATATTCGATTATTATAGATAAAACTTTGTATGCAATGCATCGATACGCGCCTTTCGGGCGCGTTGTGCAATGTTGGCATGAGTGCAATAATAATGTATGTATCCCATTTATTGAATAATAGTATATGAAAAAGAAGTTTCATAAGACCAGCCTTGAAGCACTAATTCAAGTTTAAAAAAACGAATTTTCTCAAAGAATGAGTGCTTCAAGGTCTTATGAAACACGTTTTTTATAGTATTTTTTGTAATTTGCCCTTTTTATGCCGTTTATTTTGCGGTTGGTAATGTCTTAATTTTAAAAGTGAAAATTTGATCTAGTCGCCTTTTGTTTTATCCAAATGCTGTCACAAAACACGAAAATAGAAGATATAGTAATTTTCACGGATCAGAGCAGTTGCGTCACTAATACTAATACGGTCAGAGGACGCCGATGTTGTCAGATTATGAAAAATAACAGTTTGATGTTATGTCAAATGTTTAATGTCAGAAATGCTTGCCGGACAGTACTTCCAACCTACATTAGTTCTATCTGCATCCTCTCGTACGGGTTCTAAAGGTGGTAATGAAACAAAGTTAGTTATGACGCAACTGCTCTAACTGCTGAAAATGTCACAATTCTGGATCAATCTTCGTCAACCTAAAAATTTTCGTAAAATGTTTCGTGAATTAATGGGTATAATGACATCGGAGATGATGATGTCGCGTTTCTTAATATATCTATTAAAGAATCGAAATGGAAGCAAATTACAGAAATAGTTATTATCGCATCCGTCCACTACACTCGTGAGATAAAAACACATATTATGGCACTAGTTTCTTAATACAGTATTTTCTTACCTTTAATTCGTTGGTTCAAAGTATATATTTTAAATATTATACAAGTATTTTCTTTTACCTGGTTATATTTTTTTAAGTAATCACGTTAACTATTTCTGCCTTGGATAAAGAAACAAACTATTTTGAATCATAATAGGGAACTACATATTTTTTTCATTGCAACATGATAAAAAATATTACCTATATACAGACTACGATCCCAAGAAATCAATAGTTCTCTTGTAATTAACATTTAAAGTTCTCAACTCATATAGAGCAATTCAAAACTTGTCTGACGTTTCACTGTATTATTATCCAAACAAACAACACCTGGTTAAAAGTTGGTAAAAAAGAAAAATAATCTACTAAGAAAATGTACAGTAAGAAAACAAAATAATGTCATATTATTCAAGGACGACTCAACTTAATACAGCTCTCCTAAGCAAATATTAAAATGGGATGTGGGGATAATGGCACTGACTACATTCTGGTACCTTCAATGGTGAAAAAATTTTGACGGTAAATTTAAATCCCTATGGGCTGCATTCATAACATGAATAATATGATAATAAATTCAGATCCTAATTGTTAAAAACAGAGCAGTTTGTTTTTACTAACAAAAACATAATAATTTAATATTAGTCAAGTTGCCTTGGTATGTGCGAATCCTTGCGATATTGCAGGCTCACATTACATTAATATAAGTCTCATTATTCTCATTATATTTAGAATTGACATCCGTTCTACATACATAAAGCCAAAATTTTACATCGATTGGGGCTTGATGGCGCAGTTGGTTAGCGCGGTACTCTAGCAAAGTACAGGTCGTAGGTTCAAATCCAACTCGAGATAAACTTTTTATTTATGTATTTGATAAAATTAATAATAATTTTTAATAAATAAGTGAGAAATTAACTACAGTATCAGTAACCATTAAAGTCCCGTTTTCATGTTTGCTTAGGAGCGCCTTACCAAGTTTATGTTTAAACTAATTTTCATTGTTATACGCATTGTCAGTGCTAATGACCTTAACCAATTTTTTAAAGTTTTTTATAAATTTTTATTTTTAAGTTTTTTATAAATTAATGATCCGTTTATTAAGTTCCTTTTATATAGTTATTAATCTTAATTTATTTGTAGCATACACTTGATCAGTTTACTATTTACATTTACCATTTTCAACTTTACCACCTAGTAATTTTGGTTAATTTTTCATCCTTCCTTAACTTAAGCTTAACTTAGCCTAATAATCTTAAGCTATCTAAAGATCAATATATTTTCGAAACATTTGGCAGTTTAATAATCTTTTATTATACAAGTGTATAGGGAAGATTTTGAGTTTTTATTATTTACATTACACTCCCGGATTTTGAATTAAGGTGGACCCCCAGAACTCGCAATCATGAGTTTAAAACGCCATGCACAGTATGGATAGTTTTGAAAATGTTTGTTTTAAAGTTAGTATACCCAAACTAGTAAAAAGCGAACATGAAAATGATGAAAGTTGCAAATTGTAATAATTACAACTTTTACGATTAAATTTGATATAAAAACTATATAACCTTGCATATTTATGATAATTATAGATTAGTAAAGTACACACATATTATTTATGAATTTCTGTATGTACCTGCGTACGTCATAGTAATATAAAAGTCGTTAAAATGGTTGTGATTGTTTTAAACTTACGTGAACAATTTGCTTTGATATTCCTGGTTCTAAATCTGGCCATATCATACCAAGGGCTGAAGGTGTCACATTTGTTATGACTTCGTTAAATAATTTTCCTAACTTTTCATCGTTCATTAAATTTGTAAAATTATTCTGTAACATTTAAATAAATTACATGGTTTAACAAAATGCATTATTACTTAACGCACATTTAATTTTTTTAACGTAACGTCAATCTTCATGGCTTCCACGTAAAACGGTGGATCGTGTGTAAGATCGTACTTCATTTGTGATACAGTTCCTAAAGACAGACCTTTTATTTTTAACCTAAAATAAATTTACAGTTACAGTATAAAATAAAACTAAGAAATTTACCAAAAAGGCCCCTTTCCAAATATTTTCACCATTCTAGATATATGTGCATCAATCACATAAAACCCTTCAACATCAATTTGTTGGAAAGTAAGATTAAGTGTTAAATGATGCTTAAAATCCCAATTAACATAATCTATTTTAAATTCTGACAATCGACGAATTTCGACATTATCCATCTGACCTTTAACCCTAAAAAAGTGAACCAGGTAATAGTCTAAAACGTTTTACCTAACTACCTACATCCCCACATTTTTTGATGCAACATTGATCTCAATTTTTTCAATAATCAACGGTTCCAAGATAGGTATACCTAATTCTGGAATACCTTTTTGCATGTATCTTCTAAATTCTTCTAATAGCCGCATTAATTTTTCCCGTGAAGTGCCTGCGCTATTAATAATTCTGTTTATCGCTGAAGAAACCATGTGTAGCCCTCCTTGTACAACACCACTTACACCTTGGATTACATCTATCAAATTATATAATATTATTTTATTCAAGAAACCTTAGGTTTTTACCAATTGTGTTGTTTGCAAATTTTGTAATAACAGCACCTACAGCTGGAAATAACTGAAATCGTGGTGGTGGTGATGATTTAATGCTTGAAAAGATTGCAATCCAGAACACAATTATTGATATCAAGTATGTTTTCTTCATATTCGATAATTAATTATTTTCATTCCATCGCGAAAGATTTTTAGACCTACCAATTTATTGCATATTAAGTTTTATAAGTGCAAACTATATGGATGCGGTATCAATATAAACAACATTAAAACGCAACATATACACTGTGCAAATCCGTGTGTAAGAATGTAATTTATATTACAACTACTGTGATGGTCCTATCTTTATAAATCACAAGGTTAAGCAAATATTACGTACTTTATTATAAAATTGAATATTACAAAGGTATGTTTATTTATTTTGTACTTTCGGCTATAGAATAATTAATTTCATTTAACACTTGAAAGAAGACGAGAGAATTTATAATTATGGTGCGGGGATTATATAATTTTGTTTAATAATAAGGTTCAGTTATTAGGTAGGTGCGTTGTTTGAGAATATGTATCTATGTTTAATTGTTTTTAATTAACTGTATTCATTTTATCAATTGTGCAATTGCAATTGCATATTAATGAATTTAAAAATGATACAAAAAAATGTATGTCAATCTGTTAAAAATATCCTTATAAAAATAAAAAATATTCTTATTATATTTTTGTGCAAAATCGAATGTAGTTTACGCCCATGAAAGTATAATGAAGTTAACGCAAATGCAAATTTAAATAAAAAGAGAAATTTTTATAAATAGCTAACTCAACTAATGCAAAATCTAAGTAATAACAGTGAAAGGTTACCGCATTTCTTTTGTAATATATATATATATATATATATATATATATATATATATATATATATATATATATATATATATGTATATATATTTCTGTATCTTATAGGTACAAATTGATGCAAAATATTACATTAATTATAAAACCAGAATATTTCACAAACACATTAAGTTCTTAGAGCTTATTTGTCAATACATTGTCGTAGTCAAGTCAACATAATTTGCATCCTCGTACAACATTTTGTGTCGCGCGTTTCTGATTTATGTCTCCCGTTTTTGGTAGATTGGCTATTTATTAACTGGCACTGTTTATTAAATATGCATACGTTATTACGTGCGGTTTGCATAATGTCTTGTCTTAATATTTCAATGTTTTTAATATATTATTAAACTAAATACTAATAATTAAGGGACTTTTTTTTAAATTGAAAAACATTTAAGGTTATTGCTAAAAGGAAGTCGTAAATGTTATGTGACCAATTACATAAAAGACATTATACACCTAGGTTACATATTATCACGTGTTAGGTAAAATGGTAAAATCAAAATAAACTTTCATGCAAAACTGTATAATATAATTTATAAATATTTTATTTTCATGTATTATATCTAAACGGAATTATAACGTTATATTGTGATTTATCAAGATCAATGTCGTTTTTGCCGTCTACTGTACAGACAGATGGAATAATTTCGCTTACTAATCATCTACGGTTTTCACCAGTAACGGCTTTATGATTAAGAATTTTTATTATTAATCTAACGAAATCATTAGTTTATGCTGTTTTATTATTATCCAACTTTATACATTTTTGCTAAAGAACTTGAATCTTCAATTTCTTAAATTACGGAGTATTACAACGTTAACGATAGGTATCACTCTTCAATCATAGTGTAATTAGAGAGTATTATTATAATTTAAACTATTACATAATGTTAAATACAAAAAACTTACGTAGTACCACTTGACCTAGGACAACACTTCAAAAAATCACCTTTGACATAAAGTGTAACTACAAACAATTACAAAATTGTTAACATTAACATGCCCAAATTATATGAGAAAACATTATTGTTATACAATTTAGAGAGTGAATCATTTGGTTGATATAAACGTACTAAAAACTTAATGATTATGACTGCAACAAGACAGTTTTCACTTTAGGTGAAACGTGAACGAACAGAACGTAAGAATTCCATCAGGTACTCTATTATGTAAGTACTGTAAGTAGATATCGCATTTTACTACTACACAACTATTGTTAAACATTCTCTTGAAACTTTTTAATGCAATCTTATATGTACAGCAATTTTATTGCTAGTTATATCAGTTGCGCAATTTTACTTTATCTGTACATTAAATTCCAATACACTTTTATATTTATTTCTATACAAACGAGTAATTTAGTAGGTACAAGTGGAAAATTGTATGAATAATTTTCAACATGCTTTTCAAGGTGCTCTTTGAATGCAAGTAATTATAGTTTCAATTGCAATCATAGTATGTAATTTTTATTAATTTATTTATTTTTAAATATTTATTAATTCAATGTTAATTGGTATATTTCATTTTATTGTTTGGGTAAAGTTTCAGTAGTTAAATAAACGTTACATTTTTTAATTCTAATCAGGACATACTATACCGATGGTAATAAAATACTTATTTTTTTTGTGTTTTTTTAATGGTGTGTTTTAAATTATATTTGTATAATTTAAAATACACCATTAAAAAAAGCCAAAAAAGATAAGTATTTTATTATGTGTGATAATGGTGAAAGTTTACATTTTCATATATCGATGGTAATTTACAAGAAAGTGATGATTTTGTTGCTATCAAAATTAAAAAAATTAAATTAAATATTTGTAGAAGTAATATTTAATATGGTCGCAAACTTCGTTTTGTTTTATTGTAATTAACTTACTAAGCGATTTAAAAGTTTTGTGGGACTTACTGTGTAGTTAAAAATTAAAAGATGAAATTAAAATTAGACTTATTAGTAATTAACGTAAAAGTAGATATATCTTTCTTTTGTAATTAACAATTTGCCAAACATAGTTTCCCAGAATGCCTTCTTTAAGATATAAGTTTTAACCTAGACTACACGGGGTTTGTTTAAATATTTTTTCCTAACAAAAGGATCACGCAATGCAGAATCACACTGTACAGAATCAAACCTAGCAGCAACATCTGGCAGACAGTAGCGGATTTAACAGGTTAGCATTCAACAGATCTTTTGTTAAATAACAACTTGCCAAATATACAGTATCCCAAAATGCTTTCTTTAAGATATACGTTTTAACCTACGCTACATGGGGTTTATTTAAATATTTTTTCCTAACAAAACGTATACATGAGCTTAGATCACTTAATGGCGAATCAAACCTAGCAGCACCATCTGGCAGGCAATGGCGAATTTAACAGGTTAGCATTCAGCAGTTGTTGACTGGCCCCTCATCCTGGACGTCTTTCAATAATGCTTACGTGCACTGTTGAATATGTGAATGAAAAATTTCATGGAATGTTTTTACGTTTTTGAGTTTCTAACTTTATTTTACCACTGCTATTGGAGTTATAAAGATTATTAAAATTTAAAACTAAGCTTACGTTGTCACGATGTCACGAATGGGCATTAAGGATTGTGACAAAAAATCCGAGATAATATAAATTTTGCACGATTGAGCTTTTTCGTTTATTTACCATATCTGTTTCCAAAACAGTAGGCTACCGTAAACCGGGACTACTTGGTCACCCCGAGGTAACTTGGTCACTTATGACGTAATTTTCTTTTTTTTTTGTTTACGGTTTGTTTTTTAGGCTTTCAGGACCCTTTCGTTTGTTTCAGGTAAGAAGTGAGTGAAAATGGTGAGAACCTACCAAAGAACCCCCGGATTAAAGCCCTACCAGGACTATGATCTAAAAAATCTGGATAGAGCTATTGAGGCGGTTAGGGGTGGCATGTCCAAAAAATTAGCCGCCACACGCATCAGGTACATCGAACAACGTTATGTAGGAAGGTTCTAGGAAAACATCTTGGAAGAGTAGGCCGTCCAAGAGTTCTTTCGACTGAAGAAGAAGCCAGTATTGCTGAGACCCTTGGAGTGGTGGTCAATTGGGGTTTCCCTTTAACCAGGTTGGATGTAAGGACTGTAATTGCAAAGTATCTTGACAAACAGGGAAAAACAGTTCCGGTCTTCAAAGACAACATTCCCGGAGAAGATTTTCTAGATTCCTTCATCAAAAGAAACAACCTATCTATTCGTCTGGCATCAAATATAAAGAGGTCCAGATCCTCCGTCGTTCGTGAAGACGTCTTAAAATTTTTCAACAATATGACTGAAGCTTTAAATGAAGCAGACGATTTAAATATTTATAATTATGACGAAACAAATGTCACATATGATCCTGGAGCAAAAAAGGTGGTGGTCCCGAGAAACACAAAAAGGGTTGAAAGGGTACAGAATCACTCTCGCACTTCCATTAGTATTATGGTGTGCGGAAATGCGAAAGGGGATCTACTGCCTCCCATGATCGTCTACAAATCTGGGAATTTATATGAAAACTGGATAGAAGGCGACCCTCCTGGAGCAAAATATGCCAGCAGCCCCTCTGGGTGGTTCGATATGAATTTGTTCGAGATGTGGTATTTTAAAATTCTTCTCCCACATATAATAGAAACACGACAGCCAGGTGCCAGAACTATTGTTCTTGCCGATAATTTAGCCAGCCATTTTTCGCCTGCAGTAATTCAGTCTTGCAAGGAGCATGATATTTATATAACTCCATTCCCTGCAAATGCAACCCATCTAATGCAGCCACTTGATGTATCGAGACGCGATAAAACACATTACTTGACAGAAGAGCACATTAGCAATAACCACTATATATTAGTGAAAAGCAAATTCCATAAGTAGAACTGGATTTACCATTAGAGTAGACAATAAGAGTAGAACAGGGGCACTTGCCGCCATCTTGGATTTTTGTGACGTCACTCTTGGCCGCCGTTTTTTAAGAACCTTTTTGTCAGTTCACTCCTTTTTTGATGGCTTCTTTTCGGGGGCCATGGAATTTTCACCCTAATTAGGACCCTATTGGTTGTATTTAGAGCCACTGGAAAGTAGGCAAATGCCTATGTTGGGCCAAGGCTGTGTCACTGGATAAACTAAACATGTTTGAATTCCAGAAACTCACACAAATGTAAAACGATATACGAAGTCGATTGTGCCCCAAAATGGAAGCCATAGGATATGATGGAAGCAAGAATATACTTCATTTGGAGAAGCATACGTTTGCAACAAGTAAACACTTTATCAATGACTTAATTAAATGTAATTGATTTCTTAAAACATAGAAACCTTAAAATATCTGCAAATTGATGATTGTGCTCTCGAAGGGGTGCAGTAAATAGCGAATCAAATAAAATAAAACTTCATCTGACCGCACATACCTTAGATGTTGTGTCTGGTTATGTTGGGTCAAGATTGTGTCAATGAATAAATTAAACATGTTTGAATTCCAGAAACTCATACAAATGTAAAACGATATACTAAGTCGATTGTGTCCCAGAATGAAAACCATAGGATGCGCTAGAAGCAGGAATATACTCCATTTGGAGAAGCGTGCGTCTTGTTTTAATTCCGTTTGCAACAAATAAACACTTTGTCAATGACTTAATTGACTGTAATTGATTTCTTAAAACATATAAACCTCGAACCATATGCAAATTGACGATTGTGCCCTCGAAGGGCTCTAGCAAATAGCGGATCAAATAAAAGAAAATTTCATCTGAGCGCACATACTTTAGATGTTTAGTCTGGCTATGTTGGGCCAAGGCTATGTCAATGGATAAATTAAACATTTTTTAATTTCAGAATCTCATACAAATGTAAAACGATATACGAAGTCAATTGTGCCCCAGACTGGAAGCCATAGGATGCGATGGAAGCAAGAATATACCTCATTTGGAGAATTTGGTGTAAAAATAAACGTTCTTGTACCAGAATTGTTTGGTTCCCATATAAGTTCCAAAAGGTACTACACATTTATATTTAAAACCATAATGTTGGTAACCGTTTAGATCAAATCTTGTAAATCTCAGTATACCACCATACCATGCAAATCATTTCATAATAAAACAATTCAAGCTGAAGCTATTACGCATTGTATTACCTCCTTTTACATCAAATTCTAGTTTAGAAATTAGTAGGTTCTATAAATTGGTAATTATACACCTCAGTAGTTACGTAAACAGAATTGTACTTACTCATCATTTTTTCCGTCAAATATGCGGTTTGATCGTAGAACAATTTGATCTTCTAACTCATGTGAAGCTACATTTCTTTTTAATTCATTCATATAATTCTGGATAGATTGGTTTGTCAGTTGTAGGAAAAATTCAGCATTACTATTACCATAGCATTGCTTAATGAAAAAAATATGAGTCCATAGTTGATTTAAATGATCAATAGCTTTATTACTTAGATTTTTAGTTAGCAGTAGTTTGTATTTTGAATCTAGATAAAACGATTTTATATTTGAGACAAAGTGATTTTCACAAATAACTATAATTTTCGGGAACAGATTGGGTTTAAAACCTCAATTTTAATTTTGTATATTATCCAATTTGTATAGGAAGCAGATTTAATTGTTCTTCTTGCAAATTTTTCTGTAAATTTTTGCCTTACATTAAACATTCAACTTAACGTTAACTAGTGTAACGGTTTCGATCCCTGTTCCGGTTCCATTAAATTCAATTCGAGTTCTTGTTCCGGTTTTAGTCCTTGGTAAATAAAAGTAATATAGTGGGTTTAATCCATATTTCTTTGTTACCAAGCACGTTTAGAAGTTTATTAGACTGTTTCTAAGATTTGCACCTTATACCTTATACCTTTTAAATCTGTCAAACGCAGCGTATTCAAAATATCTCCTGCAACATTGTTGCACGAGGTTTTCAGCTGCTAAATTGACCTGAAATTGAAATGAGAGCCGTTGTTTTCAATTTATACCTAACGTAAGAAACACTACCTACTTTTATTTATAAAAATGCAACTTTTTATATTTCTGTATTTTCTTGTGGTTTTTTGTTCTTTCTTTGTATACGCGTTTGAGATTTGAGAACATGGTCTGCAATAGTTCGAGTCACAATGACTCTATTTGTTGAAGTCTCCAAAGCATCAATTGCAATTGATAATGGCCGTCCACTTTGCCGAATTCTACCAATACTAACGGGCATATGAATGTAAAGCGCTGTATTCCGGTGTTATGATTTACTAAATCATTTTCTTGAAAATATTTTGAACAGATGATATTTACGGTCCATGTCCAATTTTCATTACTTTTCCTAATCTATTTTAAATACCATAGAATTGTACTCCAGAAAACCTTAAAACAAAAATTTCGATGTTATTACATTTTACCACTGTACAAGGCTTATCATACTTACTTCACATACTTACGAGTATGTCTTTGTTTTGGTTAGGGAATTTCCAGCTGGTTACACATACAGAACGACTTGCCATAACATATACTTACCCTAATTCTAATGAACTAAATACTTTTAATTGTATCTACACTAAACTGTAAACACTGAATTTTAACTATAATCCAAAACACTATTTGTATTTGTTAAATATGGACTATGGACTGTAAAAATGAAATTAAATAACACTATTTACACTGGAAGACACGATGCAATCTTCATAAAACATAAAAGAATGTTAAATTTTGAAAATGTACAGTTGTGTATCTTTTAAACTATGTTCCATTTCATGTTTGTCGCGTTGCTAATCAGAGCCAATATATTTTAAACATATACATAAAACACCGTTGTATTCGTTTCGAAGTCTCGAACGTTACCGCCATTTACAATTTTTCGAAATTCGAATTGGATAAGTTCGAAAAACAGAAAAAACCGTTTTCGACCTCGAAATGTAGCCAACTAATAATGCGAGGTACTGTATCTGGGAAACTGTACATCGTAGAGGCTTGCGGAAAAAAAGTTATTACTAAAACGGCCAATACAGAAACCTGGAAAATATTTTCATGTTTCTGAAATGGCCGCTAGGGGGCGTAACTGCATTCTTGAATCCAAAAAAGTGATGTTTCTGTGAATTCTGCTATATTAACTTAATAAAAAAATAACTAATCCTTGAAGTCGAGGATAATCTGAATTTTTTTTGTTTGGCACTTTTTGACGTATCTATAAAAATAAAGTGGTGGGGGGTATTCAAAGGTTTCCTTAAATCACCCCCCGTATCTTCGAAACGGCTAATCCGATTTTAACAAACTTGGGCGCGTTGAAAAGAGCTTTTCGTGGGCTAGAAATGTTAAAATAATTGTTTTGTTTTGTCAGTTTCACATGTCGTCGCTAGAGGGCTTTGTTCGACATTCCGACAGAAACGGTTAATTTTCGCAAAAAAATTAAATGCATTGGTATGACTTTCTTTTCATGAACAAGTAGCTAAATGATGCCTAAACAAGCTCGCGAAAACCGCATCTCGATATCTTGTTCCTAACCTAAAATATCGGCCAAAGAAAATCCCTTAAATTTTTATTTTTTTTTAAGTATATTTTTCTGGAATTGTTTCTATTATGTAAGTTGTGGCCCTAAAAAGGACCGATTTAAAGAAGGAAAGTTTTTAATGCCCCCGTAAATGCTCGAAATATTGACCATCACGCTCTATGGATTGCTGAAGCCTCTCATGACTAGACAAAACTGCAGCTTTAATTTCGGCTCTCGGTATGTTACGTATTGCGTTACTAATCCGGTTTTTCATATCTTCTCTAGTAGTAGGTTGAGTCCGAAACACGATGTCTTTTAAGCGTCCCATAAATAAAAATCGAGGCAAGTTAAGTCTGGCGATCGCGAAGGCCATGAAAACAGACTTCCTCTTCCAATCCACCGCTGTTGAAATACTGCATTAATATCCTCTCGCACATTAATAGCAAAATGTGCTGGGCAACCATCCAACTGCAAAAACAATTTTTGCCTTGTTTCCAGAGGCACATCTTCCAACAACAACGGTAATTGATTGGCCAAAAAGTCAAGAAATACATTGCCATTTAGGGGTTGCTCGAGAAAATATGGCGCAATAATTCTGCCTCCCAGTATGCCACACCATACATTTAAACTCCAACGTCCTTGGCGCTGAACTTCACGCAACCAATGGGGATTTTCTGCAGACCAATAATGCATATTGTGTAGATTGGCTCTCCCGTCACTAATGAAGGTGGCTTCATCGGTCCAAAGAATTTGAAATAAAAATTCTCTATTTTCGCGTATCATGCCTAACATCCAATGGCAATAGTCTAACCTTCGATCAAAATCTTCCTCTTTCAAGGCCTGATGCAAAACGATATGATATGGGTGCATTCTTAAAGTAATTAAAAAAAGTTTAAACGAATACCTATATATTTTAATGGCCATTAGAACTTACCTATGGTCGTTCAAAATATTTTGAACCGTTGTCCGTGATATGCCCAACTCAGTGGATAATGCACTTGTGCTAACATGAGGATTTCCTTCAATACAGCCCAGTACACGGTTAATATTTTCTTGTATTCTTCCAATTCTTTGCCGTTGAAATGTAGGCCGAAAACTATCATTGGCTCGTAAGCTCGCCACTAATCGGGGAAAAACTCTTCATCTCAAGGACGCCGATTTGGATATCGAGCCGCGTAAACTCTTTTAGCTACTGCGGCATTCTGAAGACATTCAAAATAAACCGCAAGCATATCAACAGCTTCATTATTCGTAAAACGCGAAAGTATTGACAACTATTGACAATTTGAGGATTATGTATGTTTTGTTTAGGTATCTGTTTCCATTGCCTGCTTCTGTTAATAGTATTTTTCGTATATATCCATAGTGAATATGCATTTAAACAAACAAAATATAAGCCTTTCGTATAACTATTAGCATTGCTTACTTGCCCGTAATAATTTCAAAAAGGGTGATTTTATTTTGGTGTATAAATTTACAAACATTTAAAATAGCAATTTCTAGTAATTTCAAAAAGGGTGATTTTATTCTGACGAATAAAGAGTCGAAATTGAAGCTGCAGTCTTGTCTAGTCATGAGAGGCTGCAGCAATGCATAGAGCGTGATGGTCAGCATTTCGAGCATTTACGGGGGCATTAAAAACCTTCCTCCTTTAAATCGGTCATTTTTAGGGCCACAACTTACATAATAGAAACAATTCCAGAAAAATATAGTTAAAAAAAAAATAAAAATTTGATGTAGTTTCGTATAAAGTTTTCTTTGGCCGATATTTAGCTACTTGTTCATGAAAAAAGTCATACCAATGCATTTAATTTTTTTGCGAAAATTAACCGTTTCTGTCGGAATGTCGAACAAATCCCTCTAGCGACGACATGTGAAACTAACAAAACTTCAATTATTTTAACATTTGTAGCCCAAGAAAAGCTCTTTTCAACGCGCCCAAGTTTGTTAAAATCGGATTAGCCGTTTCGAAGATACGGGGGGTGATTTAAAGAAACCTTTGAATACCCACCACCACTTTATTTTTATAGATACGTCAAAAAGTGCCAAACAAAAAAAGTTCAGATTATCCTCAACTTCAAAGATCAGTTATTTTTTTATTAGGTTAATATAGCAGAATTCACAGAAACATCACTTTTTTGGATTCAAGATTGCAGTTACGCCGGCCATTTCAGAAACTTGAAAATATTTTCCAGGTTTTTGTATAGGCCGTTTTAGTAATAACTTTTTTTTGCGCAAGCCTCTACGATGGATAGTTTCCCAGATACAGTACCTCGCATTCTTAGTTGGCCACCCTATACACATTATAAATTACAAAACAAAGATAGTATATTCACCTACTACTACCTATGTTTGTACCTAGTAGATTTCGCAAAGGTTACATATACCTGATGCCAAAAATGGAGACTTTCCCGTATTAAGGCATTCCTTGTGAGCATATCGTTTACGAAACACACACTTATGTGAATTTGATTGGATTGATGTTCGGCCACATATTACACACTTATTATTGATATCCTTGGAATGATACTGCAGCATCTGCTTTAAATTTATTCTACACACCTGCATATCGCAATCTAATGTTAATGAGCCCTTTCTTGTTATTTGTTGAAAAAAATAAATTAGATAAGGACCACAGTTGTGGCCATCATTTTGAATGATATGATTGTGGACACTAAAGTTAATATTTTTACAAGAAACCTTGATTTGTCTAAATGTATTATGATAATTTTCTATAAAATTACAAAATTTCTTAAAAAGTAATTTTATTTCATTACTTCCTATAGGACCCAATACTGTGAAAAATGCGTTTTCTAAATATACTGTTGCTAAACAAAAGTGGTTTCCATGAACAATGAAAGGCATAGCTAACTTACGTTTGTGGATCTTACATTTATTTACGAAATACTCGCAAAATGTTGAGTCCTCAAAATTGTTTGTGGATAATTCACCTTCTATTACTAAGTAATCGTTGGTATAGTTTATTATGAATAAATTCATGTTTACTGCCACAACAGTTAACCAATTTTTGTTTGATAAGGAGTTATAATCGGAGAGCAGTATTTCTGGTATGATCAAATTTGGAAAATCAAAAAGCGCAATCGTATAGTCTCTCCTACTTTCGGTTTCCCTATAGTAGTTAACGTCATCAACCAATCCGTTGCTCATAAACCTAATATTTTGTAGAGTTCTCAATTGATACGTATCCATCTGATTAGTTAGGTCTGGCACAACTACTAAAGGTAAATAGAAGAAATAATAAAATCCTGTCAGTTCTGGAACTATTTTACTCCAAAACTTCATATTTCGAACAATTCGGTTAACGTAAATATTTCCATTTCCACAATAAACAATAAAATCACACCACTTTTTGTTTGTTAATTCGAACAACCCTTGTACTTGGTAATGATAATTATGGTCTGTTTTAAACTTTTTATCCCTAGTGAAATATTTCAAGTTAAGTTCGTCTATCACATTGACCCTTCTGGCACTAAACGGACATTTTATCTCTATTATGCCTCCATCGCCTACAAGTCCATCTGGGGATCCTGCTAAAAAGTGAATTATTGTGTGAATTATTAATCCTGTGTTCACAATAATGTTACCAGGTACTTCACAATATTTTTGTTTTGCTTTGCTTTCATTTCTAACGCTATCATTTAGTGCTGAAGCATCGCCCGAAACGGCCTCATTTAAAATTTTCTTGGCAGCTTTTATCTTAGTGCTGGCTGACTAATATCTCCCCAAAATTTGATCCTTTGTCCTATTTTGCATAATTAATTTTTCTTCATCACTAATGGTTATTTTAGTTAATTGAGATTCGCACTGAAGTTGTAATTTTTCAATGTTTATATAATAATCACAATTTGCATTAATGGCCTGTGGAGCATGTGATAAACACTTTTCGCAAATGAACTCGTCAGAGAAACGACATTCATTTTCTGGGTCAACACATCTTTGATGGATCCATTTGTGACATTTATCGCACATTACCCAATCGGCCGTTTCATTTGTAGGTCCAAACCGCAATACGAACACCTGTCTAAATTAAAATTGTCCGTATGTTGTTTGTTTTTCCCGCTTGAATTTGGATCGCGCAAATATGACGCAGTAAACGATGGAGAAATAACTTTCTTTTTTTTTCTTCCATACTTCTTCTGCGCTAATTTCTTCGTTACAATCAATGTGTCTTTTTTGCGTTGCCAATTTAAATTTAGTAATGCGAAGCCGTGCCTCCTGGTATATAGACAAAACATGTTCTCTGATTTCTCTAATAAACCGTGATGGCTTTAATTCTTTTTTACCTCCCAATAAATTATTCTTAATATAGCCAAAATAATTTTCTACATAGCAGTTGCTATACCTATTTCGATTATAATGCTCTCTAATCAAACACGCTGTCCACCGTGGGCAATAAGGCATGTATTTGTTGAAGATAATTTAGAACAGGCATATGCAATAAAATGGATTATTGTTTGATTTCGTCTCAGTAGCTTTATCAATGGAGTACGTGTAAAACGGACTCGACTTATAAATGGAATGAAATTGGTGATCTGTTTCATAAAATTCTTCAAACTGATTTGGAATTAGTTCTTCATATCTTAAAAGGTCTTTGTTGTTTTCGAAACTTAGTTACTTGGTCGTCATCAGTGTATACAGGACTTTGTAATAAAATGGCAATGTCTTTAAACCACCCAGACAGTGTTTCTAAACTATTAATTTGTACTGCTTGAGCAAATGTATATTTTAAAAATACCCGTTGTCCTTCTTTATCTACATGGTATTTTATGTCTTTTACAGCCATCTTCATAAAATGCGCACAACACAAGTGAACCGTAATGAAGTGTTTGGGATACGTTTCTTGTTTTACCCAAATTCTGTAATATACCCCCAAATATTCTGACGATAAAGTTAAATTATGACAAGATTTAACTATTGCATGTAAATTGGCAAAACTAAAATCACTTATTACTGCTCCGAAAATTGACCACATCCTGTTCTCTTCACAATAGGATCTAAAGTCATAAAATATTTTAAGCATCGTGTTGAAATTATATTTGCTGGACATCATTTCGAATATAGGCACTATTCTTCAGTTAAGCTTAATCGGAACAACAGCAGAATAAAAATACACCCGATTAGAAAATATATTACGTTTCTTAACAATATTACCAGTAGCGTCAAAGTAGATTACCGATAAAACTTCTCCACATCTCTCAGCAAATAGTAATTGAACTTGTTCTTTACTAAATAAGTTAATGCACATAGGTTCTGAAACTTCTTGTACTCAGGATGATCTCTGCGCATTAGCAGAACATCCCAAATTCCAGATTTTAATTTTCTGAGAGTTGAATCAGATTTTACAGGATGTAAATTACTGCTCTCTACAAGAATTTTTTTAAGTGATAATAGATTTCTTCGTTTTACATCAGGAGTCTTTTCCCTCGTTTCTTCAATGGCTACATGCCGCTCAACGCCCTTTACATACCTAGTAAATTTTTCCGGAGGACAAAAATCTTTATACGAACTAAATAGTAACACTTCTCGAAACTGTTTTATGATGATTTTAAATTTATTGCATTTACAATTATTATGCTTACAGACAGCATAGATCTTGAAAGTGTTTCCTTGTAAATATTTAGTATCCTTTATGACAACGTTGCACACATTGTTTATGAATCTAGCGATTCTGTTTTTAATATAATACGAACAATGAAAAGTATTTAATTTATTGGTATCGTCATTTTTAATCATTTCTACATGGTATTCGGGTATTGTAAATTTGCCTTCTAGTAAGTGACAATCTTTAAATACTGCAGAAGGTAGGTCCTCGGCGTGTTTGGATCCAGTTGGTAAAATTACATATGCAACTTCAGTAGAAACATTTTAATATTTCTAAAGGTGTTATTTTTTTTGGCTCCAATAAATGATCCAAATTATTTAGGACAAGGGAGGTTTTATGAATTTCATCTTCTATTTTAGGTTGTGGTGAAGACGCAAAATTATCTGGTGTATCGCTAAAACTGGATTCATGTTCAGGATTTAATATTTCCAAATACATATCTATTATTTCAGATGTCACTTTTTTTGACTCCGAAGTAGGATTCAAATTATCTAGGACCTGGGAGGTTTTATGAACTTCATTCTGTATTTCAGGTTGTGGTAAAGACGAAATATTGCCTGATGTAACGCCAAAACTGGACTCATATTCAATGAAAGCATCAAATAAATCATGCAGATCTCTTGAAAATTATCATCCGATGGAGTAAGTTTCAAAGTTTTGCTATCTTCTGTCGGTGAAGATATTTTAATATCTACTTTACGACCGTCGTAATTTCTTACAATGTACTTTTTTATTTTATAGAAGTTTTTAAATTCGCATTTAATCCTAAATGTTTTACATATATCTAAGAAAATATTTGAGCAATTTTTTATTAATCTAAAATAATTTAATTTCTAGTAGACCTTGATGATGTTTTTATGGTGTTATCCGGTTTGAACAGAAGAGCTTCAAAATTACTTCGATTACGTCGACACTACAATTACCTTCTGAATATTGGAATTGATTGCATCGCAAATCTTGTTTGCAGCACTTTTTATAGCAGTCAATGCAACAATTTCTAAATAAGACATTACTAATTTGTTAAAAAAATTGGCTAATAACGTAATATCAATTCCAGACTTTGGTGCCATATATAGGCAAAAACCCGTCTATTACAATAAAATAACAATTCCGAAAATTAATTAATAATTACGATAAACCTAACCATATTTATGTAACTACCCAGAAATAGTAGACTTAAATAAAATCCTAAAATTACACTCTTGTCATGTATCACTTGTATAGTTTAAATTAAAAAAAAACGATATATTAATAATTGACAGTTTCCCGTGCGTTAATCAAGCACAAGGATTTCCTTCAGTAAGTTGGTAAAGCGGCACCTATTCATAATAAATGTATCGTATAACTGTATTCTAAAAAAAATGCACACTTACTAATTCGTCAATAAAAACACGTTACCTCAGTTTACCTGCTATCACAGAGAGTAAATAAGTTACTGAAAACTGGTAGATACCTTAAGATTTTTTTATTACTATCAAAATTTTTAGCGCATTTTGAGTAGATATTTCAAGCTAACCTTTAAAAGACTGCAATTTAGAAAGGGGCGGATTTTATTTCGCACTTAGTGTTCTGATGGTTGAACGTATTCAAACACTATATTCCCAAAAACGAAATTAACATAAAACTATATTGTCGGCATTTTTTTATTGCAAGCCGGCATCTCTCAAAGGCAGAGTAATTTCTTAATCCTTTATTTTCCAAAAATGTCACGTTCAACATTCTCACTAATGTACTAATAATATGATAAATAATTGTTAAAACAATGAAAAAAAAACTTACGTCGACATTAATATATATACATATATATATATATATATATATATATATATATATATATATATATATATATATCACGCTTTTTAATTATAAAGTATAATACTGATAAAATCCTCTCTGATTGAATAGCTATCTGCCGCACCCCTTCGCGTGGCGCAATCATCTATTTGCTGATATTGTGAGATTTATATGTTTTAAGAAATCAATTACATTGAATTAAGTCATTGACAAAGTCTTTACTTGTTGCAAACGGACTTAAAACAAGACGTACACTTCTCCAAATGAAGTATATTTTTGCTTCCATCGCATGCTATGGCCTACATTCCAGGGCACAATCGACTTTGTCTATCGTTTTACATTTGTATGAGTTTCTGAAATTCAAAATTGTGTAATTTATCCATTGACACATCCTTGGCCCAACATAACCAGACAAAACATCTAAACTTTGTGCGTTCAGATGAAATTTTGTGGTTATTTGATCCGTTATTTGCTACACCCCTTTGAGGGCACAATCCTCAGAAGAAAATGTTATTTTTTAATTGTTCTGCTTAATTTTCAAACATCAAACCCTGTTATTACCTAAGCAGAATTATTGCATGTGCAGTAGTGAAAGTCCCATGAAAATCGGACTTTTTTTAACAAAGAAAAGTATTTAAAAAATTTTGTGTGTAACTCTATAGGCTCAATTTACGTGCTACCTCCGCCTTACGAAATTAAGTCGTCGTCCGCGCCGCACTAGCATATAGTCTATCCGCATTAGTCGTTACAATATTGTACAGACGTGCGTATGGCTTTATTGGTGCGAACATATATTGTGTTTACGAAATTTAAGTGATTGGTGCTAGTAGAACGGAGACACTTGACGCCATCTTGGATTTTGACGTCACTTCCGGTCAGGCCCACGTGGGGGACCGTATCTTTCACCCTTATTTTATGGTTTCTTTTCGGAGGCCTTTTCCAACCCCTGCTGGAATTTTTATCCCTAATTAAAGCCTTTTTGTTTTTTACCCGCTCACGTGGAGGACGTATTTTCAACCCCTATGGTTTCTTTTCGGTGGCATTTTTCAACCCTTGCTGGAATTTTTAACCCTAATTATTATTGGTAGTATTAAGGGCCTTTTTGACAGCTAGGTCTTTTGTGCTCACTTACTTGAGAGATGTACATTTCACCCCTGATTATTTTTGGTTGCATTCAGAGCCTTTTTGACAGCAATTTTGTACATGCTCACGTGAGGGGGCAGATGTAGGCCTTGGGCTAGGTCTTGGGGCTAGGGGGCTGGACCTGGGTTTGGTCTTGGGCTAGGGCTGGACCTGGAGCTGGTCTTGGACTTGGGCTAGGTCTTGGACTTGGGGCTGGGGCTAGGTCTTGAACCAGGAATTGGTCTTAGGATGATTTTTGATGGTCAGCTTTACCCTAATTAAGGTCCTTTTGGCTATATTAAGAGCAGTACCCCTGGAGGTTAGGCAAACGCACACGCGTACAATGTTGGAAATTGCATAATTACCCTAATAAGATATTATTATTAAAATTATCGATCCGATTGTTTTAAAATGGTCATATGCTATTGGGTACGTTCGGATGATCCTTTACCTATACGAGAAATTTATTTATACGTTGTATTTCTAATAAGGAGGTTCTTGTAAGACAGCTAGTTGTGTTAAGGATTGATCTTGCGTGGGAGAATTTGAATGACAGTAAAATTTAATTATAGAACACTTATTTTTATTGTAAATGTCATAATTAAAAAATCCTCAGTGAGTTATAAAAAAAAATACTGACATTCAGGTTATTCTCTAATGAAACAACAATTTTTTATTAAGTTAATTAGTTACATAACAGTGATTACAATATTGTCTTCTAAAACGAATATTAAAACATAGTTTATACCTGCACTGATTTCATTGAAATACGTTTCATATCCATCCGACCGTTAAAATGTTGTACGCCTTAATATTTTTTTAAAGAAACTTGTTACGTATAAATTAGATGCGTTTTATAACTGTAATTAAAAATCTGTACAAGTAAATAAATAAAAGGTTAACAGCACACTTATCAGCTCTGTACTTAGAGCATTTTTGATGGACTGGTTTACGAGTGATAGTCACTGCTTTTTGTTGCTCGTCTAAGCAAACTAAATTACTTTCTACGTTTTTTACTTATGCATAGTTGATATATAACTGGTTTTCTATCAGTAAAAGTAATTTTTTCAAAGCGATTTGAAAAATATTCATATACATACGGACACAAATTGTTTATTGAAACGCACTCATTAACAGTTATAAAAAAAACCTCATTAAGAGTTTGGAATGTAATAATAAAGTGTGCAACATACGGTTTTAAATTGACCATGTATTTTCCCAAATTATTTGTTATTAAGTACTCAACAATGTTCGAATAGGATCGGTTATCTTCGGGTGTCGAGGAGTGGGGTCGTACTAACTATAGCACGGTTAATGCGATTCGTACCTATATGAAAACATCGCATCGCAAAATTTTACCTGTGTATATAGTCTTCAGCGAGTAAGCATTATTATTATAATGTGTTCTCCTGTATATGAACCAACATCAGAGGACATTAGAGATTTTAGGGATTTGTTAGTAAACTACTACAATATAACTGTTCAAGCTGATGATGAAAACGATGAAGTGGATGAGGTGAATGTATTTCACACTCATGATGATGATGATTCACAGAAGAAGAAGACCGATGAGTTAGAGGAAAAGGACGAATCTCAAGACCATGATGATAGTGACGAATTACAGTCGAAAAAAGCAGAAGACTGATAACAATGTAATTAAATTAAAGAAATAAATAATGTATTGTTTTAAATATATTTTTTAAACGCTAAGCTTTCTTTCAATTTTTTATTAATAATCCTGTTTTCGGAATGGTCTTTCGGGTTTGTTTATAATTTGTATATTTAAGAAGCCAGTTTCTATCAATCAATCTTATTGGATTTAATACAAAAACAAAAGCGTTGGAAATTAAACGTGGCTTTCATCTCCCCCATCCCCGCGTTTCTCCTGTCCCTTTCGTCTCTCACGTCTGTCGTGTCCGCTTGGCTGGAAGTTTGAGCTTTTTTGTGGCGCCATCTAGTGGTGTATGAGCTATAAAACGTTTTTCTGTAATAGAGATTGATCATGGTTCCACGTAGCTGTATATTTTCAAAATTACATACAGTTCCTAGGAACTTGCGCTCGGGTCTTCGCCCCTTGTCGCGGACCCTTGACACAAAGTTCTTAAAAGGTCTGTGTAAATAAAACATATAAGCAGGCAAGACCGCTTATTCAACGCGTGTTTAAATTGCATGTTAATAAATAACATTCTGATGTATACCAACCAGCTCTTAATTACACATTTATTTTTAAAGTAATGAGTTGAATTATATTTGTTATTACAATGTATACTGTACATAGGTGGTTGAGCATTTTCAATAACGACTAGGACGTTCGGTCTTGTTTTATAAAAATCTAAGGTTTTTTAAAAAGACACAACCGTTGTTTTTGATAGAAGTCATTTTCAGATTCATCTTGAATTTATGTATTTCGCTATTTAAATGGATATAATTAAAACATTCTTATGTATCTGGTTTGATCGATTGATTGTTTTGAAGGTCGTTTCCTCAAAACGAAATTATGTTTTACCAAAATTATAAATGGAATGGTAAATTTTAGGCATCCCTTTTTATATCAAAATGATCATTAATAGAAATGTGATAATTTTAATAACAATCATGGTATAAAAATGTAAAACACTAATAAAAAATAATATGGGAAAATACATGGTCAATTTAAAACCGTATGTTGCACACTTAATTATTACATTCCAAACTCTTAATGAGGTTCTTTTTATAACTGTTAATGAGTGCGTTTCAATAAACAATTTGTGTGTCCGTATGTATATGAATATTTTTCAAATCGCTTTGAAAAAATTACTTTTACTGATAGAGAACCAGTTACATATCACTATGCATAAGTAAAAAACGTAGAAAGTAATGTAGTTTGCTTAGACGAGCAACACAAAGCAGTGACTATCACTCGTAAACCAGTCCCTCAAAAATGCTCTTTAAGTACAGAGCTGATAAGTTAGTTACTTGTACAGATTTTTAATTACAGTTATAAAACGCATCTAATTTATACGTAACAAGTTTCTTTAAAAAAATATTAAGGCGTACAACATTTTAACGGTCGGATGGATATGAAACATATTTCAATGAAATCAGTGCAGGTAAACTATGTTTTAATATTCGTTTTAGAAGACAATATTGTAATAACTGTTATGTAATTAATTAACTTAATAAAAAATTGTTGTTTCATTAGAGAATAACCTGAATGTCAGTAATTTTTTTTTATAACTAACTGAGGATTTTTTAATTATGACATTTACAATAAAAATAAGTGTTCTATAAGCAAATTTTACTGTCATTCAAATTCCCCCACTCAAGATCAATCCTTAACACAACTGCTGTCTTACAAGAACCTCCTTATCAGAAATACTACGTATAAATAAATTTCTCGTATAGGTAAAAGATCATCCGAACGTACCCAATAGCATATGACCATTTTAAAACAATAGGATCGATAATTTTAATAATAATATCTTATTAGGGTAATTATGCAATTTCCAACATTGTACGCGTGTGCGTTTGCCTAACCTCCAGGGGTACTGCTCTTAATATAGTCAAAAGGACCTTAATTAGGGTAAAGTTGACCATCAAAAATCATCCTAAGAGCAACTCCTGGTTCAAGACCTAGCCCCAGCCCCAAGTCCAAGACCTATCCCAAGTCCAAGACCAGCTCCAGGTCCAGCCCTAGCCCAAGACCAAACCCAGGTCCAGCCCCCTAGCCCCAAGACCTAGCCCAAGCCCTACATCAGCCCCCTCACGTGAGCATGTACAAAATTGCTGTCAAAAAGGCTCTTAATACAATCAAAAATAATCAGGGGTGAAATGTACATCTCTCAAGTAAGTGAGCACAAAAGACCTAGCTGTCAAAAAGGCCCTTAATACTACCAATAATAATTAGGGTTAAAAATTCCATCAAGGGTTGAAAAAGGTCTCCGAAAAAGAAGCGAGTACAAAAAAGGCTTAGCTGCCAAAAAGGCCCTAATTAGGATTGAAAATTCCATCAAGGGTTGAAAAATGCCACCGAAAAGAAACCATAGGGGTTGAAAATACAACCTCCACGTGAGCGGGTAAAAAACAAAAAGGCTTTAATTAGGGATAAAAATTCCAGCAGTGGGCCTGACCGGAAGTGACGTCAAAATCCAAGATGGCGTCAAGTGTCTCCGTTCTACTGGTGCTTGCTGTAAGTTACTTTCTTATTAAATTCTGAAATTCTAACATATTCATATCTATAGATATATTCCAACCATGTCTGATTGGAAGAGATGATACCAACAGCGAAAATAAAAGTAAAAAAATTAAAAATATAAACGAATGTGTATCTACCATCGGGAATGGGAGAAGACCAACCTTTTTTTGAAAAAAGTTGATGATAATATTCACAAAGCCTTTTGCGACATATGTAGAAAGTCATTTATATCACACGGAGGTTTAAATGATATCAAACGTCCTATTGCAATTCCAGTACATCAACGGGCTGAAAGAACTCCAAAAAATAATCAAAAGCTACAGCAATTTTTAAAACGGGATGAATTGACATCTGTGGAAGAATCAGTTTTGACTGTAGAATTTGTAAAAGTTTACCACGGCGTAAAGCATAATATTTCGTACACTTCGACTGACTGTAATTCAAAATTATGCCCTGTAATATTTAATGATTCAAACATCTCCAAAAAATTACACTTGGTAGAGAAAAGGCATCATCTCTGGTTTACAATGTTCTGACACCAGCATCTATTGACGATGTAATCACAGCGTTAAAATCCGGCGTGTTTTATAGTATTTTTATTGATGCATCAAATCACGGTCATATAAAATTATTCCCCTTAATCGTTAAATTTTACTCATCGGACGGTGGCATACGCACTTGCCTCATTGACTTTTATGAAGAGTTGAACGAAAAAGCTGTTGTCATTTATGATAATATAAAAAGTCGCTTGCACAATTTAGATCTGGAATTGAAAAATGTATCTGCATATTCAGCAGATAATGCTAATGTTAGCTTTGGAAAAAATAATTCTATTCACAAGTTGCTTCTCAATGATAACGAGGACATCATACCGTCAGGATGTTCAGCTCATGTGCTTCATAACGTAGTGAGAAATGCCATGAAGAAGTGTGAGTTTGACGTTGAGAATTGGGTCCTAAAAGTATAGGTTACTTTTCATATTATGCCCAGAGAGCTCAAAAATTAAAAGACTGCTTTGCTGATCAGAATATAGTAAGACAAGTTAAAACTGGATGGCTTTCCCTACATCCCGCGTTGAAAAAGTTTCACGTTGATTTCCTGCTCTGAAAGCATATGTTTGTCTCTGGGAGATAATTGTCCGGTTGCATTAAAAGAATATTTTGATGATAACCATGCAAAAAAATAATCCTACCTTGGCGCGCGCTTGTATAACATGTGGATAATGCACTATAAGCATTTTTAATCCTATTTCATTAATTTTTGAACTTTTTTCGCTAAACTTTATAAAAAATTTGTTAAAAACTAAATTTGCTTTAAATGATATGTTTGCATATTTCCTTATAAAGTTGATCGTTATTCAGGTATTGAAAAAATCACACGCATCATAGCCGATCTTGGAGAAACTTGGCCAAACGTAAAAGTCGATGGTATAACCTTCTCTACCTGCATACGTATAAAATGTAGGTTGGAAGGCAAAAAAATTAAACTTATAGTAAAAATGTGTACCAGGTGTGCAGGATTCACCAATTTGGCAATATGGAGTAAATGTTTGTAGTACCTTGAACCACTTTGGATACAATTTTGGGTACAAAACTACTAGCGTAAGGATTTTTAAATTTTAGTAATGTGTAATATCGTAGTTGGACAGCCGAACCTACTTGTTTTCTTTTTAATGTTTGTCTACTAATGACGTGTTTAAAGGGTTTGATGCCCAATTGTCAATGTATTGTCCTTTAAATAGGAAGTAGATGTAATTAGATCAGAAGATAATAAGGTAGTGATAAGATACCACCAACGGTAGGAGGATGTAAATATTTATTCAACACTCAATTCTGTGTTTTTTTATACGTGTCAAGTATCGAGGAATTCTTTTATAGCAACAGGTACCTATTCTCAGTAATTTAGTTCAATATAATCAGTTTAAATGGTAGTAAAAAAAATTTTGTTCTAATTTTTGCTAAATTATTAAATACGTATTTGATTTGTTTATTATATAACATACAGAGTTGAAGTCCAGTTATCTTGCGAAATTTAGTTTCTTTTTACTTTTCCAATAGGCTTTTAACGTAATTCAATGTTTGTTGCTTAGTTTTGAAATTTGAAAAAGGATACAAGAGGTTAATAAATCTAATTTTGTCCTCAGTTAATTAAAACATTGTTGCACCTAGGAAGGTCCAATAAGTATTTTAGTTTTGGGAACTGCGTTACAGGAATGATTAAGTTAATCACTACTTGTACACTGCCTCCAGGGCTTGCGTCAGTATTTAATGATGTTTATGTATTATATACTTTATATTATATGAATGAAGATAAACGCACAGAATTTTAAAGTAGAAATCAGTGTTAACATTGTGAATACTGTTTTAATTATGACATTTCGCATAAATAACGTTAATACCAAGTTTAATGACCTCTTACGATCTCCTGAATTAGATTAATAGATATTTATTTAATATTTTGAATGTAGTTAAACTATTCGGCCGTACATATGTAAATTTTAGAGTATTGTTAGAATTTAAAGCAAATATTTGAAAAAGTCAGATAAAAATGGAGACCATATTGGTGACAACTTTAAGATTAATTGTGACCTAAATGCCTTTCATCTAGATTTATTACATGGCGGTTACTTATTGAGTTGAATATTAATTATTTCGATAAATTGAGCTTTCCCTTTTTCTCGTTTGTCTTTACGTTTTCTTCCGTTTCCACTGAAAATACTTTTCTTTTACCGTTTCCTTCTTTTGATTTCCTTATTTTCTCAATAGATAATTCAAGATCTGTTTTATACGGAGATGAAGTTATAATTTGGGAACGAGAGGTTTTGCTTCCTCTTGAAGATGCCCGTTTTGTAACTGAAGGGACAGGTGAAAGAATGAATGGGCTGATGAATGTATTTGAACAGTCTTCTAATACTACGGTTGTTGAGGCCATTGTGCAACTTAATGGTGGATCTGGATTTTTAGAACAACTTGGTTGTGGAACTTCTGAAGCAAGACTTTGGGTAGGATAACATGTCAGTTCTTCCAGCTGATTTTCAGTTGAGTTATAGGTTTTTTCAGCTTCAATTTTTTCAGCAATGAAATCAGCATCTGAAAAAATCTTTTTATTTATTGGCCAGATTCCTGGCCCATATTTAACTCGCACAAGGGGCCCATATTTCAAAATGTTTACATTCAGAATAAATATTAGGTTATAATTCTGTAAATTTGTTTGCGTTCATAACCTATACTAGAATCTCTTTTTAAACCTTTTCTGACCCAGACAGTTCCGAAGTAATACAAAGAAATACCAATATCACGTAATATATACTTATCCAATAAAATTCTTTCAACGGTCAAAAACATGCAAACCTCACTGTGCAACAGCAATGCGTGTACTGATCGCGGCACTTGTAGATATAGTGAAGGAGAGGTGCCTTTTAGTATATTTAGCTATTTTTTGACAGATGGCGCCACTTATTTCATAGATAGTTCGGAGGCCCATAATAAATGCATAGCCCATATTCGGACCAGTTCCTCTACTCTTATTGTAAACTCGGGGAAAATATTTATTGTTGACTTTTATCGATTTGTTTTGAAATAACGTTGCTAGTTTACTAGATACGAGTTATTTAGTCAAGATTTTTGCGTTTGAAGTATTTTACGATATTTTTGGAAAATTTATGAACTATTATTTGACGCAATGGGTGACATGATTGTTTGATTGTTTAGCGCACGAGGAAATTAGGTGTGAAGTAGCTATTAGAGGAGATGAGAGCCTCTTTCGATATAACCGCTTCACGAAAACCACTTAAATCCAAACTATTAAATCCAAATTTAAATACATATTTAACCGGATTAATAGTTCCGTTCCAAATATTGAGACCAATCGTAAATAAAAAAAGGATTTAATTACAGATATGGCAGTTTTAGTTTAGATTCAATAGTTAACGTAGCACTAAGTATGAGTGCAGCTATGAGTGATCCAGTGTGCAAACGGAACGTTTTCGGGCGACACGCATTTCGTCTTTACCGTTGAATGCGTTTTTAGAACGAATGGCAAGTTATAAGTTTCTGTAACGTTAGAGAGTATTGTAACGCAGGTATCATGCCAGATTTTCGCAGACGAATGGAAATTTGAAACCTTAAGTGAAATTAAGATTTAAAAAAAAACTCGTTACATTCATATTTAGATTTGACTACAGGTCAGTTAAATTTATTAGATAGTTTAGTTGGCATATTTTTAAAGGCTAAAGATACAGAGTTAAGGTGTGCTAACTTAGTAGCGCTTGGGTTAGTCACATTGTTATGGTAAAGAACTAACGTTTTCGCGTAGATTACCGTAAGATAAATGAGATTACGGAAAAAGATACCTTTCCTTTCGCTTACGTTTCCTTGATCCTAGACCGTCCCCGTGACACTTTTATTTCTGTTTAGGATTCGAAGTAGTATACCGCGTTTACGGTACTAAATAGAGAGATTTAACAATTTAAAAGAGTCCCTATTGGCTTGGTCGATGCATGAGCATCGTGGCAGCGTTTTATACCCGGAATTAGAACCTTGCGTGTTTGTTTATTTTAGCGACACCATTATTGGTGAATTGGAGAAACGTATAAAGGTACTAACGGAAGTTTTTAAACGTTTCGAGTGAGAAGGTTTAATGATAAAGGAGAAATGTTCCTTTCGTCGTGACGAACTTTATTATCATGGTTATGTTGTGAATTCTGGAACTCAATCAATTTGAATGAACAGAAGAGTGTGGTAAGGCGTTGGATATAATTAAGAACTGCTTAGTTACTGCACATTTATTGTCGTGTTCCGATTTCAACGTACGTTTTACGTTACACACTGACCCATCGGATTACGGAAACAGCTTAGTTATATAATAGTACATCCTTGGCGCGTGGCGAATGCAAATATTCGACGACAGAGAAATAACGTCTGGTCGTGTTATGGCCCATAGAAAACTTTCGACCATACTTTGAAGGTGTTTCGTTTACGGTTATTACGGACGTACATCTTTGGTTTGACTGCATAATTTAAAGGATCCGATTGGAAGATTGGCTCGATGGACAGTTCGGTTTCAGCAATACGATTTTGACATTCTACATAGGAAGAGAACAGATCATCGAATATCGGACACATTATCTCGTTCCGTACCGATGACTGCGGAAATAACTAGTGAAGATAATATTGGAAGTAATACATCTAGAGAGGAAGATCACCGTGGAGGACAAATAGATCGAACGTATGAAGGGATATATCGAGAATCGACCTATCGCATACCCCAATAGAGGTTTAGGATGACAAATTATATAGGCATGTTATTTGTAGGTATCGAAATGTACGTGAAGACACAGAGAATTGACGCGAAGTAATTCCGAGAGCGAAACGTTGGGAGTTATTGAGAAAATTTCACGCATCGTGGAACAGTATCATTGGCCTAGTTGAAAAGTGACGTAAGACGTTATATAAATAAATGTGAAGGTTGTACAACGCATAAACCCAAACAACAACTGCAGGCTGGATTTGTGACTCAGTGTCCTTGGCAGATCATATTTACAGATCTAATGGAACCGCTTCCCAGAACGGTTATAGTTATGTGTTAGTAGTGTCAGATTATTTTTCAAAGTTTGTGTTATTCTTCCCGTTACTACTCCTATAGCCGCTAGTTTTGTAAAAAATATTGAAGAAAATGTAATTTTGATGTTTGATGTACTACTTTATGTGTTATGTGATAACGGATTGCAATTTTAGGGCTGAGATTTGCTTATGTTTTGGTTTCTTTCACTTTTTCCGTTCGTGACACTGTTGGTAGGTTGGTCGAAAAACAGGACGTGTTTGAATGCTAGTAGACCGAGCTTTATAGTTTTGGTTTTATTCGTGCCCTAGAGATAACTCCGCGCTGTGTAGGGATGGCTTATGATTTCCTATACCAGAGGCCAACTGGTTGTTGTAAGAGGAGAGTAATCAAGGTGGAGGGTCGGTTGGAGTGTCTTTTCGAACTTCTATTGATGAGGTATGGATTTCTGTTTGTGGAGTAATACGAGAAAACGGCAGACGTATTGTTCAGTTTTATAACTGTGTGGTTATGAACTTTTAGAGACATGTTTTTTCAGAGTGTTGCGAGCTATTGTGTACGTGTTGAACAATACATTTGTTTCCTGAAGTTTTTGAACTTGTTTATTTTTGCGTTGCTTGTCTGAAACCTGATTCAAATCAGATTCCCTATATTTATTTGGCAACAATTAATTTTTATTATCATTTACTGAAGACAATAACTGTAATCGTTTTCGAAACGTTTAAATCTGTAGAAAAATTAATAAAATTACACAATTACGTACCCAAAAGATAAGTACTTTAATTATGACTGTTAATCGTGAAACTTTGCATACTTTGTTTTAGTTTTCAGCCGTAAATTATGTAGTATTACGTATTGACGTCGTTTAGTTTAATTTGGGTTTAGGTTAACTTTAGGTTGGTAATTTAAGAGTGTGTTAGGCAATCTGATTACGACATTAAATTGAATATTACGATACAAATTTAAGACTTTAGGTACCGATTTTTGACTTCTCGATTTGTAACTTAGATATATTTACCGATTTGTCACTTGATATATTACCGGATTTGACGTTATTTGTTTTGTTTTGGTTGAATGTGTTTATTTTTTGTTTTTATTTTGTATGTAAATGATGTCGAGGCAAAGTTTAGGGAGCGGTTACTGGACCTCACAACGTCTATGGCACTGCCCCATGCGTGGCGTAAGTAGTGGTTGATGTGAGTGATCTTGTCACAAATCGCGGAGCAGAAGCTTGCATTTTTCGCCTTTTGCTCCCGCTTAGGCAGTTCAGTTTGGATTGTGAATTTTAGGAAGCGCTGGCGCTCATGGGCAGGATTTCTTCTCGGACAGATCATGTCAGGATGTGGTTACTACCCACCATGTTTCTGGTTCGAGACTTTATACCCCTCGGAAGAGTTGCATTAGTGGTGTTTGGTTTAGGTTTTTGAGGTCTTTATTTTTTAGCGTTTCTAGAAATTCTTTACTTAGGGAGGTGTTAGGGCATTTAAAGCTATTAAATTTATTTCGTATTATGCTGTATAAATAATGCGTTTTTAGGATAGTGTAAATGTATGTTTGTACAATAAAATATTTCGTTTGTGCATTTCCTTGTATATGATTAACATGACGCCACTGTAATTTCTGTCGTGTGGTATAATGTTATTTATAAGAATATTTGGTTGCTTCCGAATGACACTCGACTTGGGAAACTGTTTTCCAGAAAAATTGGGACTTGGAGCGATATGAGATGAGTTTTACTATATATATATATATATATATATATATATATATATATATATATATATATATATATATATATATATATATATATATATATATATATATATACAGAGTGACAGAAAAAAGTGCCATGCATAGTGCCATGCGATAGAGGACACTAAAATAAGAAAAAAAGTTCCTATGAACTTAGGTCCACAACGCCTTCGTTTAAAAGATATAGGGTGTTGAAGTTTAATTTTTTTTTTTTTTTTAAATATCTTTTTACTATGATGTAATAAGCGGACGAAATTTTGTATACAGGGGTTTTTATCACGCAGAATTCAAATGTGACCTTAGTTCTTTTATTACTGATAGAGGGCGCCACATACAGGTTTCCATCTTGTTTGAATCGGTCCTAACTTTTTTGCCTTACAGTGTATGTCATTTTCGACTGGAAAAATTTGTTTTCCCATGTTTGCTTCAGAAATGTATACCTTATTGAAATCGCTAGGACAAACGGTTTACGAGAAAAAAGCATCCGATGCATGCAAATTATCCAAAAGCGCCAAAGTAACTTGTTTGCAAAACCGTAATTAGAAGTCACCAATATGGGTTTTCTATTAATGTGTGGGCAGGTATAATTGACAATTACTTAATTGGCCCATTTAAATTGCCCAATCGATTGACAGGTGAACTGTATCGAAATTTCTTGGAGAATGAACTAAATACGTTATTAGAGGATGTTCCATTGGCTATTATTGGTAGAATGCGTTACATGCATGATGGATCGCCAGCTCACTTTTCTCGATTGGCAAGGGAATTTTTGGATAGGAGATTTGGAAATACGTGGATTGATCGAGGGGGACCTGTACCCTGGCCAGCTCGTAGTCCCGACCTTGATCCCCTCGATTTTCATTTAGGGGATTCATGAAAAATGATGTTTATTCTGTAGAAATACATAATGAAGAGCAACTATGGATAAGAATTATGGAATCCGCAGATAGATTCCGTAATAACCTAGGAATATTTCAAAGATGCCGCCAATCCTTAGGAAGAAGAATTGAAAAATGTATTCAAGTACAAGGACAACAATTTGAACATCTTCTAAAAATTTAATGTTTTTTTTTAATCACTGCCCTTCATTGTTGCTATTAAAATTTAATTGTTGAAGTGTTATGTCATTGTTTTTTCAAATAAGTTACTTTGGCGCTTTTGGATCATTTTCATGCATCGGATGCATTTTTATCGTTAACCGTTGGTCCTATCGACTTCAATAAGATGGGAAAACAATTTTTTCCAGTCGAAAATGGCATACAGTGTAAGGCAAAAAAGTTAGGACCGATTCAAACAAGATGGAAACCTGTATGGGGCGCCCTCTAGCAGTAATAAAAAAAACTAAGGTCACATTTGAATTCTGCGTGATAAAAACCCCTGTATACAAAATTTCGTCCGCTTATTACATCATTATAAAAAGATATTAAAAAAAAAACAAAAAAATAATTAAACTTCAACACCCTATATCTTTTAAACGAAGGCGTTGCGGACCTAAGTTCATAGGAACTTTTTTCTTATTTTAGTGTCCTCTATCGCGTGGTACTATGCATGGCACTTTTTTCTATGTCACCCTGTATGTATATATATATATATATATATATATATATATATATATATATATATATATATATATATATATATGCGGCTGCCATCTAATTAATAACATTAATAACATGCTTGAAGCCGTGTGCAAGTGCACCATCTTGTTGATACCGTATTGCCAGATTTTGTGTCAAAGGCAATTCATCTAAAAGTCTTCTACCGTTGTTTGCAACATTTCCAGACTACGTGTTGCAAGTCCTATTAAAAATTATAGGTCCCATTAAATGGTTCCCCAATATTCCGCAAAAGACACTAAATCCAAAGCGAATTTGGTTTCGCCGTGATATAATCACTTGTGGGTTTTCTTGGACATAGTGGTGTTCATTATGGCGATTAAATAAACCGCAGTTAGTGAAATGTGATTCGTTAGTCCAAAGAATGCTGTTAATAAAACCATCGTTTTCTGCTATTTTATTAATAACCCACCTGCAAAATGTTCTTCTTCGCAGATGATCATTTGGGTGTAAAGTGAGAGCAACATGCAGCTTATAAGGGATAAAGTGATGTTTATTTAAAATTCTCTCGATTTTTTAACATCAACTAGATCTTCCATTTGTCGAGTTGACACCTTTGCATGAACATTAACGCAAACCTGTGTCAATTCTTCGATATTCCCATGGTCACGTACATTTCTTTCACCAGGCGGTTTCCGTAAACAGCCATATTGCTGCATATTTAAGTCTAATCTATTAAATATTCTAATATCCGGTTATCGTCTCAAATGATAACTGGTTTAACAATTTTTTTTCGAACAGCAACTAGGAAGGGTTAACTTTGGCACAAGAATAATGTCTGGTTTCAGATAGGTAGCGCAATCCTTAAATTTAACAGTTTTTTTAATTTTACCGTATTACCCAAATGTATCTGACCAAACAAATGATTTTCGGGAGGAAACTAGAGAGGGCTAAATAATTAGGTTGTATAATTGCAATCGGCCATAAACTCATTAAAATGCCCTAAAATTAACGGTGTTTTAAAAATGTTGCCACTTTACCCAAATGGAAACTATTTTAACATTCTTTTCCTAGAAGCTACAAAGATAGGCTAACTTTACGCAGTCTAACTTCTGTAGAGGAATATCTGAAATACGATATATTCTTTAAAGATCTCTAAAATTAACGTTTTTTTTAAATGTTACCATATCACTGAAGCGATACTTGATCAAACAATTTCTTTGAGAAGTTACTAAAGATGACTAACGTCTGGCCTAAGAGTAAGGTTTGATTTGAGTGTATTTCCAATGAACCATAATACTACAAAAAACTCTAAAGGTGATTGTTTTTATATTTTAACCACAATAATCAAGTGTTGATTATTTGGCCTAAGAATCAGATGTGGTTTCGGATGGACATATTTTCAATGAGCTATAAACTTCTAAAATAAACTGTATTTTTCCATTTCACCCAAAAAATAACAATCTGTTCACCCTATTTTGTTTTCCAATAGCTAGTAGGAGAGGAAGCTAACATTTCTACTTGAAGCCAAGTCCAGTTTCGGTCGGGTTTATTTACAACGGGCAATAGTTCCTTGACAACCCCTAAGTTAACAGGTCCTTTAATTTTTACCATTTTGCTCAAACGACAACTGGCCTTACAAATTTTTTTCTGTGAAGTTACTAGGAGGATTATTTTTAGGTAGGTGAATTTTTCCTACGCTGCTGACCAAAAGTGCTTTTAGGACAATTCGCCCCCCACAATTCGCCCCTGGATAATTGGCCCCCCACAATTCGCCCCCGAACAATTCGCCCCCGGAAAATACATACACAAAATAATCATCACTCACAAACTTCCGTTTACCTTTTTCGGAACTTGCGAAACTCAATTTTCTTAAATAACAAACGTTTTTCGCCAAAATTTTGTGGTATAATGAAGGGTTTACTTTTGATTTTACCTTTTATATTGTCGTAGTCATTACCGTTAATTATCGAGAACATAAAGAACCACGAATTCCTGGAAATCCTTTTGCTTGGTGATATCTATTTTAATTATTATCTGATTATCTTAACTACCATTAATTACTTTGTAATGCTGTTATTTCTAATTACAATTACTCGAAAGTAGGTAGGTAATAAAAAAATATTTCTTTTAATTTGATTGCTTAGTAGGTATTTCCATATTTTTTGTTAAGTTGTTAATTTCTATTATTATAAATACCAGAGAGTGAGTAATTTTTGTTATGTTGGTTTGATCATAAGTCATTATTAAATAAATAAATAAAATAAATTTTAAGTCATTATTAAATAAATAAATAAAATAAATTTTAAGTCATTATTAAATAAATAAATAAAATAAATTTTAAGTCATCATTAAATAAATAAATAAAATAAATTTTAAGTCATTATTAAATAAATAAATAAAATAAATTTTAAGTCATTATTAAATAAATAAATAAAATAAATTTTAAGTCATCATTAAATAAATAAATAAAATAAATTTTAAGTCATTATTAAATAAATAAATAAAATAAATTTTAAGTCATTATTAAATAAATAAATAAAATAAATTTTAAGTCATTATTAAATAAATAAATAAAATAAATTTTAAACGGTGATTAGTTTTGACTTCTTTTACAATTTTAAATGCGGGGGCGAATTGTGCGGGGGCGAATTGTGCGGGGCGAATTGTCCAGGGGCGAATTGTCCGAAACCCATCAAAAGTATAGCCCATCGAAGGATTCTGTAAAGTGATTTTAAGAGATCATAACATTTTACCATAAAGATCATTATAAATAAAGAGGTGGTGAATTTAAAATAAACGAGATTTGTTTACCAATTTTAATAACGAAAAAAGTAATTTCTCAAAGTACAACCCTAAAATGATTGACCTGGCACACTAAGGGGCTCTAACGGAGGCTATCATGTGCAAAGGTCAAATTAAAATGCTAAATTTTCACTTGTCTAATTCTACAAAATATTGATAAAATATTAATATGGATTTTTTACATTTCTATGAAAACCTTTTTGGGTGTCTGCATTTAGCAAATATTCTATTAGTTGACAAAACACACTTAACAATTTGAGAGAAACATGGTAGTGCAGATTTAAAAGTTGAAATTTTTCGTACTTGGAATAAAATACTCATTTTTTTACATCAACGATATCAGTCGATATGCGTCTATCTCGTTTAGAAAAAAAAGATTGGCAAACAGTGATGGGATTAATGATATAAGGTATTTTAAAGGCAGTTTAATTAGGATGTCGTCCTTACATTTGTTTTAGATTTTTAGATTTTAGCGTTAGAATTCACACAGTTGGAGTGATGGGGTTTTCTTTCGAGTACATCAAATAAGATTCCCCTGCATACATTTATAGATATATTAAATTAGTTTTCAATACTACTTTCTGGTGGAAAGGTGTTCAAGGTAGGGGGATTTAAACTTACAACAATAACTTGCTGAAAAAATTAATCAAATGTAACAGGTGAATGTATTATTCAAAGAGCTTCTATAGAACCAAAGATAACGTAAACACCCGGAACGAGTTTATGGATAATACAACACTCGGAAACCTAAAACAAATATACTATATATATATATATATATATATATATATATATATATATATATATATATATATATATATATATATATATTGTAATGATTATTTTGAATTATTGTAATTTGTAATGTAAAAGAAATTAAGGTCAAATGCATTAGAAGATTGTTATGTATTTTATTAAAACTTCAGCACGATGTGCCCTCATAACTTTATTATAACAAATACTGTTATTTTTATTTAAATAAATTACCTCGGCTAGCATTCTCTGGGGATAGGGATCACTATAGCTCATGGCTAAAATCATATAATCATAAGTAGACCTCTTAACCAAAATAAATTCTATTGTGAATTTTAACAATTATGGGATTATATTCTATTTTACTATTTATTGAATCAGCATGTATCAATTCAATTATATCGCGTTGTGTGCATGCGAATCTGAATTTGTATTTATATGTTCATGACTAAACCACATTAAGAATAATATATTTTTGGTAAGTATCCTTTCATTCTTATAACAATAATAACTCAACATAGATTCAATACATGACTGTTACTTCCAGACCTGCATGCAATTTACTAATATCCTTTACACGAATGCACATTAATAATACGCAATGATAAATAACATACCCTGAAATAAGTACAAAGAATTCATACTCACGTTTACTTTTCCCTTGTCTTTAGCTGCACTATAATACAATGATAATGATAATGATAATGTGGTTTGAATTCCATACATTATTTTTCCATTGTCGGAAATCCATCAGCATAATAATTTCTAATATCCATATCAGAAATTAATTCCAATTCCAATATATGCTCCAGCGAAGGAAGATCAACAGCACTAGCGATTATGTTAATTATGCTGCTTAAATAAATTATTCCCACGGTGGAAGTTCTCAAGCCATAGGTATGTGGCTTAAACATTTCCGTTACACTTTATTTTAAGCACTTCTATTTTAATTATAATTTTGATATATTTAATAATTTATGTTTTAAGTTGCTTTTTCGAATTTTTATTTTCTTGCACCATTTCATAAGTTTTATTTCCATTCAATAATAAGGCATGGATAATTTGCATAAACTAATTTTAATTTAAAACGAAAATACATTACAAACACTGGTACAACGACCACTCGTTATCCAAAAACATATTACGGGAACTTAAATTACGATAACCAAACTTATTTACAAAATATTTCAATTTCAATTGTTTGTTACATAATTTAAGAGGTTATACGAACCAGTTGTACGATTTAAAAATTTTTCTACATACACACTGAGTAAACATATTCTTACTTTAAGAAATAAGAGGAAAAGATAAAGATTTGTTTTTTCACTTGATATATCCTCTGAAAATTTCTCGATTACCTAAGTAATTTTGTCAATACAAACATAATATTACTACAATTCTATTGGCTAAGCACCTTTTTAGAATTTGTAAAATCTTAATTTTACACATTACTTCCATATACATGTCCACATCTTAAAACTAAAATCATTTTCTGATTCTACACAATTTTTCCTTTCTTTAGATACCACTTTTGCTATTTCACAAAATTTTTATGTACAAATCTCTTTATAACTAACTTCCATCTAATTTCCACAGGAAAACTAAGACCAGAAATGGATTCTGTGGGCCAACCTACATAAGTATAACACAGTCTTAAACACTTTTACGGTTTATTAAGAAAAATTCGATCTCACATTTTAAATTGGAATTTCCTAACCTGGTTTTTCTCAACTTTATGTTTAAATTACATTTAAAAATGTTAATTTCAATTGGAACATTTTCCAAACACTTCATTATGTAAGTTTTTAACATAATGTTTCTTTACATTCACTTTTAAATTTTGTAAGCTCTATGAATCCTCTCAATTTTGTTCAAGTTTCATACACTTTACCACATATTTTAACTTCTTACGTTGTTTTAAACAATTTTACTTTTATATTTGTTTTAGAATAGAAGTATCATATACTGCTACACTGGAATATACTTATACAAATGGATTTACATGTATTGCGTAGAAGAAAACTACATATAATTCAACTTCGAAGATGCTCGGAAAGTAATATAATGACAATTCTCATTGTTCAGTCATGTTCATGCTTTTATGTTTATGAAAATATGTGTACACTAATTTTTAACCTGAGCTTATATATACTTTAACAGTGATATATACTTTATTATATATCATCCCAATATATATATATATATATATATATATATATATATATATATATGCGTGCTGCGTGCGTGTGCGAATGAGTGTGTGTGAAAACATAGGAGTGGGGGTTGGTTGGGTCGCGTTAAACCAAATCTAAATCTTTCCCTATAAATAGCCACAAATTCACTTTTTTATTTTTATAATATTGTACCGCCACAACTTCCTGACTCAAATATGAAATTAATATTGCACGACTCAAGAAATTTCCAAAATTTAAGGAAGTTTAGAGCAATATGAACTGGATCAAACAGTTTTATTATTATTTCACAGTTATCCGTTACGACTATCAAATCCTATCTTATTAAATGGTATTATTCGCTTTATTAACGTGTGCATATTTGGCGGTAGAAGAAGTGCCATCAAAGTGTAGAGAATCGCATTGTTTTATTTAGAAATTTTATATTATAGAAAAAAGATTTATGCACGCGGAAAATGAACAACGTTTATTTTCATATTATAAACTTGAAGAGCTGTTCTACGTGATACGTAAGTTAAACAACAAACATTGATTGATACCAGTAAGTTCATTATTATCTCATATAAAGAGAAAAAGAATTTCTTGATACAACACCCCTTTATCTCAAAAGCAAGTGTAAATTAGGGACCGAAGTACTCCTAACACTTTGTTGTCCCAGAAACCCCAATAGAAGTCCCATTGCAGCTACAGTTTTGGATGTTTAACAAAAAAAGGAGTGTCACAACCAATCGCAAAATTTGGAAAAATTAACCCGCGCTATTCCATTCCAACAAAACGAACTTGAATAGTGCTTAACTTGTTATTCCCTGTTTGAAATATGGTGTGCGCTAAAATTTAAACCACTGCAAGCTGTATTGGAGACCTTATTTAACTATTTACTTACTGCTAATATCATTACTTTTCTCTCGTATGTCGCATCAAAACCAACTCGTTTATCTTTTTGTCCGCTTAAGACAGCTACTCTGTCAAATGACCGTGTTATAAAGCTATAATAGTTTTATTCACATTCTAGTTACATCGATTATCAACACCGATTACCAATTCCGAATCGTGAGAAATTCAGTACTTATATCCCACTATTTGCAGCGTTAGAGGCTTTGAATTCTTTAGGTGCCAGTCTGACAGAATAATCACCCCACTACGCGGTTGGATTATTTAACCTATCAAGCTGACACTATTTGTAACCATGCAACAAGTTATCGATGTATAAGCCGATAATTATTAGGTACTTATAATTATTTATGACTATTGCATACGTATGTCAACTTAACCCCATCAACCAATGAGATACCACAAATTTAAAATTTTGAACCAATCACATTTTAATTAACTGATAAGTGATAAGTGTTACATAACACCTTCTCCTTTTCGTTTCGTGAATTATTTATTAAAATTAAATATACAGTTATAATATACTCGATAGACAAGATTAATTTTTTACACAGTTTTCGATATTAACCCTAGGATGCATATTTGAAAATGTTTACACCTATGCGGCAGACCCTTATATATAATAATACAAAAACATAAACTTCAGAAAAGATTTATTGCTTTTTAACACTTAAATTAGTAAACAGTTATTACAAATTGCTTGACTGTGTTCTTTACAATCATTTTTTTTACATTTTTTACATATCTGCATAGTTTTCTTTGCAAAGGTCTTTGATGAAAAGCCTACGTTTGTACGTTTGTCCAGCTTGGTAGTCTTTATTCTCACATGTATATAATAGAGAGGTATCCAATGCTGCTATAACAATTATATTGTAAAAAATCCGCAGATGGTCAGCTCCGTGTTTGACGTTTGCCAACCATCTGATCGGCACCTCCTTTTGTATAATTATAATATTCTATTATGTTTGGCTTCTTTTTGGAGTGATCTTCATTTATTGATGCATCATGATGCATTGCACTAACTAATATAACAGATTTATTTTTTTTAGGGACATAAGATTTACATTGAAGCCAAAAATCCATGATAATACTTGTCTCCCTTTATTAGGCTTAAATTGTGGTGGAATTTCTCGCTTGTTCTTGCGTAGCGTTCCGACTGTAGTTATTCCAATGTCTAGCAATTGCTCAACTAAAGGGATACTTGTAAAAAAATTTTGATATGTTCTAGAACTTGACCAATTGATCAAATGTCTTCATTGCCCGAACGCTCAAAGCTCAACAGTTTTTGATATGCAGGGTCTGCAATATCACTATTTGATACTTTCAATATATCATAAAATGGACATTCTTGGCAATATTAACGCAAAACTTAGTGGAATGTTATTTTTTTGTGCTACTGGTTACAACCTTTTCTTTACTTTCATTATTTTTGTTCATACACCTGATATACAGGGTGAGACCAAATATATGTATCTGAAAAGAATTATACGGTGGTATTGTTTTGATATTTGGGTGAATGGAATTTAACACACACACATATATATATATATATATATATATATATATATATATAGTATATAAAAATATATATATATATATATATATATATATATATATCTCCATTTAAATTATTATTGCAAGTTAAGTCCCCTAGACGTCCGTTATACAGAGTGTTTCATTTCTTTAATAGATTTAATTGAGTATTATTATTATGCTTCCTAGTTAATTTTCTGATAACTTAATTGAAATGTCTATATTAAAATAAACTATTTGCTAACTTATTATTATTATTAAATTTTATTTAATTTTATTTTATTTGCTAACTGTATATACCTACATAATAGTCACGATGTGTTTATACTGATACTGGGTGTCCAAGTACAAAGGACCAAAGCGATATCTTAAACTTCATATAGGTACGGAAAAAACCGTTAACGTAAAAATTCCCTTGCAATTGGATGTCGTTGCGAAATACGAAGCTTTTGGAGATTGACAGATAGAAAGGTTAGATGTGCTTCATTTATTATGCTCACTATTTTCTAATAAAGTTATATTTAGTATTTACTTATTCGTTTAAACCAAAACCGTAATGTGGTATTGCGCTTTTTCCAGAAAATACGTACTGCTGTAATATTCATTTGGATGAGAATGGTAATCTGTTTGAGTTTCTGCTCCCAGGGTTACGATATGTAAATCGGCCATTATTAGCAGGTAATGAGATTTATATCTTTTTACAAGCATTACATAAGGAAATTAAGAAAAAAAGCTACCACACGGCTTACGAAGATTCTCAATTTAGAGCAGTTTCTCCTATAACCAAAGATCAATTTAATAATCTTTTCAACTTTTGTGACCCCGTTAGAATAGGAAACAAGCCAGTTTAGCTATATCTCTAGTTAGACAATCTCTTTCTGCAAGATTTGTACCACAAAATATTGGATTTACTGCTACAACAAGAGACAGCTACATCGAAAATCATGTAACTCCTTTTGCAAATCGTCTATATAATCAAAACCTGGATCGGCCTCAAGTTATAGTGTATAATGACTGTACTTATCTAGAAATAGAGAAAAGTTCTTGTTTTAAAGTGTTGCGACAGTCCTACTGTACTTATAAGGGTAAACATCTTATTAAGCGATCTCTGCTTGTTGCCCCGAGCGGATTTATTCTAGACATTCAAGGGCCATGTTTCTCAAATTCTGAAAACAACGATGCTAACATACTTATAAGTGAATTTAATAGAGATGTGAATGGAATGCGTGAATGGTTTAATGAAGGAGATATTTTCATTCTCGACCGCGGGTACTTGGATGCTATTCCAGCTTTAAATAGATTAGGTATTAATTTTAAAATGCCAGCCTTTTTGCCCAGAGGTCAGCTACAGTTATCCACAGAAGAGGCTAATGATAGTCGTCTCGTTACGAAAACCAGGTGGATCATAGAAGCACGCAATGGGCACTTAAAATCAATTTTTAAATTTTTTAGCTATAAGATAAAAACACCCCACATTTGTAATATTGCTGATTTTCTTAAAATTGCTGGAGCAATTATAAATAAATATTTTCCACCCATTTTAATGCAAGATGCTACTATTGAGCTAGCTGAAAATATTCTTCTAAAAGTTCAAGAGCCAAATGTTGTTCAAGCCAGGGTTGAGGAGGAAAACTTACGCGCTAGAAGGGGCAGATGGGTTGATTTAAATGAAATTATCGTTCCCTCATTCCCACGTTTGTTACATTACTATCTTAAAGAGTTAACTGTAGGTATTTTTCAATTAAAGCTTGCTCCTTCTTATATACAGGACAATGAAATAGAGGACCGCCAGGTTCAATATCAATTTTATGAAAACTACGAACCCGGTTTTATACGGGTAAGGATATGTTCTCACCTCAGAAATGCTACTCGTTACCAGTTGTGGATTGCATTTGTGCCGAATAATGAGGAAGAAGAACCTAACCCAATATTAGGTACTTACTGCACCTGCAAGACTGGTGCCAGAACTTTAGGTACTTGTTCTCATGTGGCAGCTGTACTATGGTTTTTAGGATACGCTAGGTATCAAGAGCTAATCAAATATCCTTCTACAAATGTTTTAAATCATATACTAAATGCAAATAATGTGGAGGTGATAGACATTTAACATTTGATTATGCAACTTTTTGATTTCTATGACAATGGTTATATCAAGACCAAAAATGATTTACTGTTTTCTGCCTCATCAGTTCAGTTAACTGATATCTTATTAAGCTTAGATATTTTTAATATATTAAAATACGTTCATTAACGTTTCTACATAAACATTTCTTATTCCCAATGACTGTACAAAGCGGTAGTGATGATGGAGGTAGACCTGCGAAACCGGTCTGTCGATGGTTTGAACAGTGAATACGCTAGTATCTTAAAGAATTTTTTTTTCTTAGTTTTGCAAAATAAAGATGAACTTCGACAAGCGCCTTCTTTATCAAAAGAATCTACTGAAAACTTTATTAGAAAATAGTGAGCATAATAAATGGAGCACATCTAACCTTTCTATCTGTCAATCTCCAAAAGCTTTGTATTTCGCAACGACATCCAATTGCAAGGAATTTTTTATGTTAACGATCACACATCGTGACTATTATGTAGGTATATACAGTTAGCAAATAGTTTATTTTAATATAGACATTTCAATTAAGTTATCAGAAAATTAACTAGGAAGTATAATAATACTCAAATGAATCTATTAAAGAAATGAAACACTCTGTATAACGGACGTCTAGGGGACTTAACTTGCAATAATAATTTAAATGGACATATATATATATATATATATATATATATATATATATGTGTGTGTGTGTGTGTGTGTGTTAACTTCCATTCACCAAAATATCAAAACAATACCACCGTATAATTCTTTTCAGATACATATATTTGGTCTCACTCTGTATATCAGGTGTATGTACAAAAATAATGAAAGTAAAGAAAAGGTTGTAACCAGTAGCACAAAAAAATAACATTCCACTAAGTTTTGCGTTAATATTGGCAAAAATGTCCATTTTATGATATATTGAAAGTCTCAAATAGTGATATTGCAGACCCTGTATATCAAAAACTGTTGAGCTTTGAGCTTTCGGGCAATAAAGACATTTGATCAATTGGTCAAGTTCTAGAACATATCAAAATTTGGTTAAATTCTGACCGAAAGGTATTTTACATTTAAAACGTGCCCCCTCCTTTCTCGACGAATATTTCAATGGTGCAATCAATGTCTCCACAATATGCATTCCCAAATACTTTTGCGCATCATCGCCTGGTTGCTTTTTTACATAAATCGTCCCATTCACAACACATCCACTCTTACTTTCACATAACCAAAAGAATTTTATCCCATATTCGGCCGGTTTACTTGGCGTATACTGTATAAAACTACAACGGCCTCTATAAGCAAGCAACTGCTCATCAATTGTAATATTACTTTCCGGAATCATTACACTTTTACATTGTGTTTTAAATAGGTCCCAAATATATCTTATGGGAGCTAGCTTGTCAGTTTGAAGTCTAATTTGCCTTGTTCTTTTATCATCGAACCTCAAAAATCGTCTTATATATTCAAAACGATTAACAGACATAGTAGCCTTGTACATAGGATTTGAACATTTATCTAGAAAGAGCTCCCTTACAGAAACATCCCAACTTTTTTCAACCCCGGCTAATAGAAGTAAACCAATGAACGCATTCATTTCATCTTGTTCAATATCCTGCCATATCTTTTCTTCCAATATTTGTTTAGTCATAAAACTGCTCCGGGCATCTTTCAAAGAAGATAATTGATTTTTCCTCGCTGAACCGGCAACAAAACGGATGATATTGTGGCACCTAGTTTTTACTTGAGGAGGTGCAGTTCTATGCCACTTATAACCATTAGCGCCTATCATAGTAGAATCTGCATTGAATTCTATTATTTCTTGATCTTCTTCATCTTATGACATATAGGTATCTGGCAATTATCATCTGTTATTGCGATATCAGGAGCTTGTGTGTCATCAGATATCACACTAGAATTGGACACATCTGAATCAGCTTCTTTATACCACTGTAAAACGGTTTCTTCGACATTTTGATAATTTAGACGAACGCTATGCTTCCTACTACTGGATACCATTATTCTGAAAATTAATATTTTGTACATGTAGTGAGGTTACGTGAAGTATTATTATTAGCAAATCAATTATAAAATTACTATCACAAGCACACAGCAAAAATCATTATGTAATACATAATTATATCAAATTGAAAGGCTTGCCAATATTATTTCAATCAATGATACTATATAATATACTTAATTTTAGAATTTGCTTTAACAAAGTGTCACTTACTTACGTTCACTATGAACTAAAACACATGCGCGACATCTTATCGCCAACGCCATCGTCCCGCCGGTAGAAGAACCCAAAACAACATGTACAAATATGTAAGGGTCTCGGAGACCCTACGTATGCTATAATGTAGTAGTAATAGGGAATTTCAAATTTCTGCAAGGTGAAACGTTTCTATAAAATATTTTTATCGTAATGATGTTTATAAATATGTAATAAAAACATTCCTAAACGGAATTAAGACTCCCACAAAAATGACAAAAAATACAAAACATTTTATATCAAAGCGGGTCTTTTGGACCCCACGTATACATCCTAGGGTTAAACTTATGATATAGTCAAGTAAAATATGTTTCGTGGTTCGATAATACTGGCAAAGGATGCATTCGAGGTTGTTTGTTTCTTGAGAAACAAACTTCGCACTCGTGCAACTTTTTGTCGTAACAAACGCTCATGCGTCCCGTTAGCCAGTCACTATGCACTTAACATATTACTGTTGATAAATTCCATACTTACGAACTGACAAAGGTACCTTAAGTATTGAGTCTAATTCTACCATCGGCAGTTTTAGACATGGAGAATCATCACATATTGTTCATCAATTAAGGGGGAGTGGGGTAAGTGCAACCAGGTTTTTATAAAAGATCCTTGCTTTTAGATTATTTCTTTGCAAGAATTATGTTTCCCACATCTCAAATTTGCGTGTGATTTTTTTTATTTTGAGAGTGGGGAGATTGTACTTTCCCAGCTGAGTTGGGAAAGAGCAATCTCGGTATGCTTCGGCGATATAACTCTATATATATTCCGAGAAAGTGCAAAAAAAATTAATATATTTTCAAGCTAAACACTTTTATTTAATACAAACCGAACAATATAAAAATAGACTGTGTCAAAAAGCGACAGTAAACTGACACATTATTGTAAAAAACTATTGCCAACTTAAAACTAATTCACAAAAAATAGTAACGACCTCTTTTTTCATTCGTACACTGAATAAACGCCTCAATTTGGTCACTGTTAATAATTGACTTATCCTCGATATTCGGAAAAATGTAATATCGGGAATTTAAATAATGTTTCTGTCTCAGAAACGAACAGTAAAATAGTCTGTCATCTATTTTTTCCACAATTTTACCAATGTAGGATTTTTCTAATTTCATGTTACAAAATTTTACTTTAACAAATTCGCCAATTTTTTCACATCGAGAGTTATTTATTTTGTTGCAGGGATTTTCAGTCTTCTTGTCACTATCAGTAACCTGAGTACATTTTGAGGTCTCTTTTTCCATGTCAGTGTTTATTTCAGGTACTTCTCTATTATGACATATGATACTATCTTCATTAGAAATCACAGAAATATCAGTCTCTCTATTATCACATCTTTGGTCATTCTTAGCACTGCATGAAGAATACGCTTCATCGCCATTGCCCTTGCTTATTATTTCTACATCTGATTCAAGCAATACTTCAGGATTTATGGGATCAATATCTAAACACTCGCTTTGGATTTCCTGGTCTATTTCTTCTACGTTCGAAAATGTTTCAAGATCCATGTCGTCATCAGTATCGATATATTCTATGTCTGTATAATCACTTTCTGAAGAGCTACCAAATTTATCAGCAGATTTTTTGTCTTATTCTGTGTTCTCATTTTCTTTTTTGATTTTAATTTCAAGATTTTCTGTTTCTTTTGCTTGTATTCGGTGGAGTAGACGGAAGTGATAACTTCTGCCCCTGAAGCTACTTTCTTTTATTGGTCATATTTGACGTAGAGGCTTCGTTGTGTCGGTTGGTTTGGACGGTTTCTAAAAGAATATTTTGAAAGCTTACACTATTGGTAGTTTTTTCTTCAGCTGTATGATCATCAGCCTCGTCATTAGCTGTCATAATATCTTTGCCTTTCGCTATTTTCCACTGTTTTAATGCCTCTGTATAAAATTTTTCTTCGGCAATCACAGATCTGTTGAACGGAAAAATGCCATCTTTTCGAAAACCACTTGAAATAGTTTCTTTTTCATGTTCTTCCAGGTTTCAGCGAAGAGGACAGAAAATTATTTCTTCGGTAATCGCGTCCCCGAATGTGTTCTTTACCATATGCACAACTGTTGATCCCATTTGTGTTTTAACGATTTAAATATTGAGAGATCCAAAGGTTGTAATAAGTGACTTGTATGAGCTAGTAATCTCAGAATTGTGATATTATGCTGCCTGGCCAATTCAATCACCTTAGATGCCATATGCGTTGCATGGCCGTCATATACCAATAAACATTGCCGTTCGGTTCCCAACGCAGGAATAAGTGATTTTTCCAGATAATTATAAAAAATGTCACTTGTGATCCATCCTTTTGGACTAGTGGCATGTGTCATACCGGGTATAATTTCGTCTGCAAAGACTGCCCCCGTACAGGTTATATTTCCTTTGCCACTTCCCCCAGTTGTTCTGGTTGCAGGTTTTCCACGTTCTCCAACAATCTTTGTTTTTGAAGGATCAGTGAAAACACTGATTTCATCCAGATTCCATAGCCTGTTCGGTTTGTCTGCTATGTCCAAGTTGGTTAATTCTTGCTCTAGTAAGCCAAAATAACCGTCAATAATAAATGGATCAGTCATTTTTTGCGATAACATTCTATCGACTGGGGTTTTTTAATGGATAGATTGTAATTTTTTTTAAATTAAAGAAACTAATCTTCGCCGGTTCTATTATTTTTGAATGTCGTCTTGATGCTGTTTTCAGTTACGAATTGTTGTACGGCATCCAATACCTTCGAACGGCTTAACCCAAATCCTCACTTCTCCATTATTTTTAGATATTCGGCCAACTGGACTTCGTCATATTTTGACAAAGCCGGCGGATGACCTCCTGTGTTCTGGAGCTTGCGTCTTTTGGGTAGGTAGCATTGAAGAGTACTGAATGGTAGTTTATAATGTGTTGCAGCTTTCCTTATTGTGAAGACACCACTATTTATTTTTAAAACTTCAGCTTGCACGGTTTCAGGATCATGGTTTCCTCTCTCTGTCTTCCTTTTGTAATTCCGAGACATAGCGTTGAGTCAAAGGTTTTGCTTCTTAACTAAAAAAAATTATTTAAGATAAAAGAGAATAAGGGAAAGTGCAATTTGTGATCGCTACCCTTACCAGCGTGACTGCATTTACCCTTACTATATGTTTTCATGGGATAAGTGTAGTCACACTCAACAACCCATTATAGTTTAATACAACCCCATAACAAATAACCTTGTCGAAAGTGCACCAAAAATGCTTTCTTTTGATATATAATTAAAAGGCATTATTTAAATTTAAACGGGATTATTCTAATTTACCAAGACGCACGCGTAGTGTATTGGGGACTGCGTTATTAACTGCTGCACTGACTGAACATGACACTATTACAGCGTTGCCAGATTTTGGCAGAGGGCTGAGAAAGGTTTGACTATTAAGAAAATTAGCGCGAAAATCGCCTATTTTCATTTTTTTAAATTATGCTTTGCGGTTGTATTTGACCCGAGATTGCACTTACCCCACTCTACCTTATATCCAAATATGCTCGCACGTTATAAAATAATTGAACACTTCAGCAGGTCATTTGTTTACCTATACACATGTTCACCATTTCAATAATCATACAAAAACTAGTTTTAATTCGTACTGATATTAAGCGCCGTAGTGATAAGGGTTCCGCGGGTTCAGCGGAACCAGGGCCCGCGAGAGGGCCGCGTAACGCCCGCCACAAATAATATTTCCCATTTTAAATATTTCTTAGTAATTTTAATATACACCCTCGTATTTTTTGTTCAACAAATATATGACTGCATTTATACCAATTTCAACAATTTATAACAATTTCAGCATTCTTGACCATGGACTCGGTTTTTCCGGATAAGGGTGTGATGATGCCTAGCAGATAGTGTGCTAATGTTCAACAAGGTGAATTTCTCGAGCTCACAATTGATCTCACAGGAATTCCTTGCTTATGAATCTTTGGTAGACCATACAGATGCGGAGGTTTGCTGTAGTGTGGGGTACACGGACACGGACACGCACAGGACGCGGACAAAGGCACAGACACGGACACGGGCACATGCACGAAAAGACCGTTTGGATACGACAGTAAAGTAATTAAGGCCGCTCTGTATCAATTGTAGAAACTTGGGGAACCCTCCGCTTGCCTATTTTCTTTGTCGGCCGATGTTCCCAGTCGCGGTCGACCTTTGAACGGTTCGCCCCCATAATGGTCGGCACCGAAGGAGATTAGAAATAATCCCTCAATTGTAAAACTCCGAGAAGATACAGAGAAGTGAACATTCAGCAAACAAATAAACTTTTAAATAATGCTTACAATGACGTACGGAAATTACGTGAATAATTTTTGGATCTCAAGAATGAGGCGACAAAGTGGGGCATAATTCCTACATTTACAAATAAGCGCATTAGAAAATCTAAGCCATTTTTTGATGATTCTTTAAATGAATTCGTGTTTAAGTCTAATGAAGATGTTTTTAGAGTAAATGTTTTTTATTAAACGTTAGACATAATTATTGCTCGGCTACAAAATAGAACAAAGGGTTTACAAGAAATATAGCTACTAATTTTAAAATATTAAATATGGATATTCTTATAAAATCAACCGACACTGAAATATTTGAAATGGCAGAAAGAATAAGGACAATTTATAATAATATTTCTGATAATTTATTTCAAGAATTTCTTAGTTTCCGATCATGTTTCTACGACGAGATTAGAAATATAAAATCTATTAAATAATTGCTCAAATTTATAATGGTTGACAATTATTGTTCCATGAGCAGCTTTACGGATATTATAACACTTTGTTTCTTATTCTTAACAATTTCTGTGACAGTGGCGTCTACTGAGAGATCATTCTCCAAATTAAAACTTATTAAATCGTACTTACGAAATTCAATGGGGCAAAACAGATTATTATCTCTGGCTATGATTTTCATAGAAAACGGTACACCATGCTCAATCGATTTATCTAAATTAATATCAACATTCGCATCTGCAAAGTGTCGAAAAGTAAACATTTATTATATATATATATATATATATATATATATATATATATATATATATATGTATACAGGGTGACATAAAAAAGTGCCATGCGTAGTGCCACGCGATAGAGGACACTAAAATAAGAAAAAAAGTTCCTATGAACTTAAGTCCGCAACGCCTTCGTTTAAAAGATATAGGGTGTTGAAGTTTAATTATTTTTTTGTTTTTTCCTTAATATCTTCTTACAATGATGTAATAAGCGGACGAAATTTTGTATACAGGGGCTTTTTATCACGCAGAATTGAAATATGACCTTAGTTCTTATATTACTGAAGAGCAGTAATCATATTACAAGCCCCCCACGACAAATCCACCTATTTTCAAACCTCCTTTCAAAAAATGTCCTTACCACTCAAGAAAAGTGAGCTTGCCAACAAGCATAAAGTCCACTCTTGGAACAATATCCAATGAAACATCTTCTAATAATGTGTTCAGGTCGGACCTAAGTTCATAGAAACTTTTTTTCTTATTTTAGCGTCCTCTATCGCGTGGCATTATGCATGGTACTTTTTTCTATGAATAAATTTGTTACATTTTAAAAATATAACCCTTAAGCAATAAATTGATTTTTCATTCTTCCTCTAAATTAATTATATTTTTTATAAAATTGAAAGGGCCCGTACAATGTTTGGAACCCAGGCCCTTTGAAATGTCATTACGGCATTGATGATGTTAGTACTGATGCAAAAATTTCAACTAATGCGGAGGAAGCATTAAAAATGTACATTGATCAAATATATTGGAAAGTTCCTCGCATCCACATTAACAAGAGAATTGGCGATAACAAAACAAATCCTACAGTCGTGTTTAGAGCCAGGGAGAAAATTGTATCCAACACCAACAGCAGATAAACATACACGGATAATCAAAATATCTACCAGGATAGAAATACCTAGATGTAGTATTATGGGATTTCAAACTGTTTCTTAAGATTGAGCAGATTCGATAAATATGAACCCAAAAATATTAGTGCATTTCTAAATACGGTACTTGACCTCTATGATAATTTAAATTATAATTTAGGCTTTGCTATTTTTTACAATATGTTTGCAAAATGTAAGTAACATCATCGATATCGTGGATTTATTATGTGTATGGCTTTACATTATAGACATTAGTGGGCTAAAAAGACAGTTCACTTGTTAATTCTTTAGTAGTTAGTTGATTGTCATATAATGTTAGAATAGCATGTCATTTCTTTTAATTAATAAATATCACTCGTAGTCCATAAATAGAGTACTTATTGAACTAATTATACATGGTGGCAGCGTAAAAGAACAAAATTGGGCATGCAAGAAGCATCCACAGCTTTAAACAATACTTCTACACCGGTGTATAAAATACCAGCACCAGAACCTTTTTCCTTCAAAGCAGAGAAATGAGAGCATTGACAACTAAGATTCGAGAGGTTCCGCAGGGCATTAGGTCTGGATAAAAAGACTAAAACGACCAGGTAAACTCGTTGATTTGTATAATGGGGCCACAAGCTGAAGGCAAATTTGATACAGTGTTGAATAAATTTAAGAATCATTTTGTACACTCCAAAAATGTTATCTATGAACGTTATTGCTATCATACTAGTTTTCAAGAGGAAGGAGATGCTGTGAAGGACTTTGTGACTGCACTGCACTCTCGAGCCCAAAATTGTGTGTTTCCTACTGGGTTTATTGATGAGGCTATTAGAGACCAAGTTGAAGTTGGTATTAGAGATAAGAAGTTATCTGAGAAATTACAATTAGATGCTGCACTAACATTAGAAAAAACTGTCACAGCTGCAAAGCAATACAGGGTGTGGCGCGAAGAGTTTTGATTAAAAGTAATGGCGGATACAGTTATGTTAAAAATCTGAAATTACGAAGCTATAGGTTTTGGATGACGCTGAGTTCAAATATAATATTGTCCTGAATGTGGCACTTCCGGTTATACCGGAAGTAGACGTCAACTTTGTTATTTTAAATGGAACCTAATATTTTTTATTTTATTTTCGAATTCTACAGGAAATTCTAGATAAAATTTGTGCACAATGTCCAATACCAAAAATGAAGTATTTTCGAGATTATTATAAGTTTTTTTTTTTTGTAAGTTTTTGTTATGAACGAATAAGTTCAAAGGTAAATACGTAATTAAAAATTATTATTAATTTTATTAAATACATAAATAAAAAGTTTACCTCGAGTAGGATTTGAACCTGACCTGTACTTTGCTATGTACGCTAACAACTGATCAAGGTTCAAGCCAATCGATGTAAATTTTGTCATTATGAATGTAGAACTGATGTCAATTCTAAATATATGAGATTACAATCAAATTACTTATATGAATGTGAGCCTGCAATATCGCAGATTCACATACAAAGCAACTTGACTAATATTAAATTATTATAATATAACTTATAATAATTTAATATTAGTCAAGTTGCTTTGGTATGTGTGAATACTTGCGATATTTCAGGCTCACATTAATATAGGTAATTTGATTGTAATTTCATTATATTTAGAATTGAGTTCTACATACATAAAGACAAAATTTACATCGATTCGGGCTTGAACCTTGATGGCATTGTTAGCGCGGTATTAGCAAAGTACAGACTAGTTCAAATCTACTGAGGTAAACTTTTTATTTATGTATTTATAAAATTAATAGTAATTTTTATTTTCGAGATATTTCGATTTTTCTTTAATTTTGAAAAAATCCTAGTCCACATTGAATAACGGTATCTCCATTAATAACGAAGCTAGTGACGTGAAATTGTAACCAATAAACAACAAGCGCTTGCCCGTAAACTCCATATATCCATCTCATTGCCATTTCATACAGGGTGTTTTAAACTTAGCCGCCAACATGCACAATTTAAATCTTGTACAAGTTGCTTGCTTTAAATAGAACACATTGTATTTTATTACATTTTCCGCTGTATTTTTTAAGCCAATTCGTTTGGTATCAGTATTCCCTATACCCAAATCCAACCACTTTTGAGATATTTCATTATCTTAGTTAAAACATAACAACACTTAATTATTTCAACATTACTAAAGGGTAGGCCATGGCTGTCAAAGATTTGATAGCTAGAACGTTAATTGTTTATGTTGTTTTGACAGTTTTCTTTACCAGTTTGTATTTCATAGTAAATAATGGCAAATGTAGGATTTACTAATGATGATTTTTTAAATCTTATTATTATTTACGGCGAGTGTAATAGAATTGTTGAACGGACTTGCCGCGTTTTTGCAGAAAGATATCCAAATCGACCAAATGAAACTGGTGATATTGTAAGAAGATTGCTTAAAAACTGCCGTCAATTTAGTCAATTTAAGATAAAAATTAATAAAAATAAACCACTATTGGACAGTGACATAAACTAAATTAACGTTTTGGGTTATTTTACAGCCTCTCCAAATGCCTCCATTAGAGATTGTGAGAGAGATCTTACTTTGTCGACGAGAACAATTCATCGTATTTAAAAAAAAACACAAATGGAAACCATTTTCATATCATTTGATGCAACACTTACAATTAGGTGATCTTCCTCGAAGGGTAGAATTCTGTGAATCGGAAGGATGAAAACTTCATAAAAAAAGTTATATGGTGTGATGAAGCAAAGTTTAGCAAAAATGGATTATTTAATCGACATAATTCCCATTTTTGGTCTAATGAAAATCCACATGTTAGTAGAGAACGTTATTTCCAAGATAGTTGGAGTTTTAATGTTTTTTGTGCAATAAAAGACGATAAAATTTTAGCATTAAAATTTTATGATGAAAGTTTAAATGGTACCAGATAATGCCACATTTTAGAAGAAGCCATACGACCGGCGTTACATACTTTAAGAAATGGAGAGGCGGCTTCAGCTTGGTATCAGCAAGATGGAGCACCTCCTCATAACTTTGGGCCTGTAGCTCAGCTTCTTTACTACATGTTTGATGATAGATGGATTGCCAATCAGGGTCCGTCTCCTTGGCTAGCTCGCTCTCCTGATTTGGCTCCTCTTGATTTTGGTATTTGGGGTCACATTAAAAATCAGGTATTTTCCAAACCTGTTACGACAAAGGAAGATATGATGCAGAGAGTCTTACTTGGTTCTAATTCTCTAACACCCGACCATATTTCCGGAATTACAAGACATAACTTAATGAAGGATTCATAAATGTTTAGAAGTAGATGGTGCTAATTTTGAACACTTATTATAAAACTTTACTTGTTTAATATTACATTTAGTTATTTTTGTTTGTAAGTTATGTAATTAAATTAATACAAAATACCTAGTCAACGTTTTTAATGATATCCACAATTAATAATCCTTTCAGGCTATTGGTTACTTTTCATAATTAATAACTTATGAAGAAATAACAAAATATCACCTTAAATAATGGAAATCATGGCCTACCCTTTATTAGTGTTGAAATAATTAAGTGTTGTTATGTTTTAACTAAGATAATGAAATATCTCAAAAATGGTTGGATTTAGGTATAGGGAATACTGATACCAAACGAATTGACTTAAAAAAATACAGCGGAAAATGTAATAAAATACAGGGTGTTCTATTTAAAGTAAGCAACTTATAAATGATTTAAATTGTGCATGTTGGTGGCTAAGTTTAAAACATCCTGTATGAAATGGCAATGAGATGGATATATGGACTTAACGGGCAAGCGCTTGTTGTTTATTGGTTACAATTTCACGTCACTAGCTTCGTTATTAATGGAGATATCGTTATTCAATGTGGACTAGGATTTTTTCAAAATTTAAAAAAAAATCGAAATATCTCGAAAATACTTAATTTTTGGTATAGGACATTGTGCACAAATTTTATCTAGAGTTTCATGTAGAATTCGAAAATAAAATAAAAAATATTAGGTTCCATTTAAAATAACAAAGTTGACGTCTACTTCCGGTATAACCGGAAGTGCCACATTCAGGACAATATTATATTTGAACTCAGCCTCATCAAAAACCTACAGCTTCGTAATTTCAGATTTTTAACATAACTGTATCCGCCATTACTTTTAAACAAAACTCTTCGCGCCACACCCTGTATGGTTTCAATATAATCACCTCAAGTCTAAAGTATCCCCAAAGCAATATATTTATAGAACCGCGAGTTAAGAATTTTAAAAATCGTTTTAAGAAAAGTGAAGATCCATATGTTAGCTTTACGAGTTACTCCTTTTCAATCTGGTTATAGCCCTGCGGAATTGTTAATGGGACGTTCCAAATTGCTACTCAAATGCATGCAAATACAATAGAATATTTAGGGCCACCAAACCAACGTGGCTACCCATAAAAACCAAACGAAAACAAAAATTATTAATAAGGCGAGTATAAAATGCGACCCAAAAGCATTGTGAATACCTTATATGATTTCTAGACACCAAAATGGCATGACTACTTTTCTTGTGTCAAAATTTAAATATAAGCAAACGTTCTTAAGATAGTGGGTCTACAATACTGGCAAAATCATCTAATTGGCTAATATCATTTTTGGACACTAAAACAATCTGACTAGCTTTTTTTCTGTAAGAACTGTAATTAATACAATTATTTTTTAAAAGGCAGGCTGTCCAATAGCACATAATTACCAAATATTCCTTTTGGAGGACAAATCAATGAGACGTCGTAACATTTTTGTATTATCAATTTAATTATTATTAATCTCACAATTATTTATATTTAGTTTACAACTGGATTATAAATCTAATTAAACTATTATTTCATATTTATTAAAACAATGACGGTCATGTCATTATAATCACTGTTTGGGTAAAAATTTTATCCATATTTTCTCTTTAGGCAATTTACTTATATGGTTAGTGTCTTCAGTTATGGGTAAGATTGTTTTTTTATGTAAAGTTAAATTAAAGTTTGATAAAATGGCGGTTAGACTCATCTTTAATTGAGCCATACCAAATCGTTTCCCTAAAATTTGATTATATACATAGGCACGTACATAAATTACCTTAACTAATTTTACCTAAACAAATTCTTGGCCCATCACCAAAACCTAAATAAGCTAATTTGGGTCTAGCATCACATTGCTCAGGATTGAAACGGTTTGGATCAAAACGTTGCGGTTCATAGTAATATTTTGGATCGTTATGTATAGCATCTATTGGTACAAAAATTTGAGTACCTTTTTTAATGGTTACAGCTTTTCCACCACTATTGTTGGGTGATAGTAACTGGATGTCTTTTGTACACAGCCGGTTTAAAAATTTTATTATGGGATATTTGCGAGTAACCTCTAAAAGTAAAAAATATGTTAGGTTTAAAAAAATTAAGACCTTACCAAATATAATATTGTCAATATAAACGAGATTGTGTTGTGCTGTGGCTTCATAAACTGAATTGTATTTTGCCGAAACTAAGTTTATTTGTCTTTGCGCTTCAACTTGAACTTCAGGATATTGTGATAATTCCAACAAGGCGTATGTCAGAGCAAGAGCACTTGTATCAAAACCGTCCAAATAAAATAAAAACGCATATCCAAGGTAAGTTAAATCTAAAATATAAATATACTGCAAAGTATGAGTTGAACATTATTTAAATACCTCCATATTTTTCCTTTACTTCTTGAAGAAATTGGGGATAATCTTTATTAGTGGAGTTGTAATTTTCTCTCTTCTTTAACGATTTTGAAATCATATCACCAAAAATTTCAGGTGCGTATTTACCAAAGTATCTAAAACATATTCATACTAACTTATGATAAATCTACTTTGTGAAGCACACATACGAAATTTTTAATAATTTAGCTATACTAGGAAACATGATTCCTATAGTGTGATTTAGCATTGCTAGTTTGACATTATCTATAACCATGTCATCTCTTACTCTAAAAATCAGAGGAATCTGTTCTTCAAAAGATCTACCTTCAAGTCCATAAGCACATGACATTACGCTGCCACCAGTAAATCTATAAGCCAGCTCTTGAGCGTCAATACACTCACTGTTTGAATTTTGAATGAATGTAATCATTTCTTTGCAAACTTTCTCAATTAATGGCAACATAGTCTTAACCTACAAGAAAACGAAATTAAATTTGAAGCATGATTTTCAAAAATACCTTCAAGTTAGAAACATGAGGTGCAACTTCTTTTCGGATTTCTTTCCATCGATCGCCGTCAGCATAAAATGGATTTATTTTAGCGATTGGATCTGGAGTTTTAATAAAAACGTCATGAAAACTATCAAAATTTTGTATCAAAACTTCATTAATTACTTCTGGATCTCGAAGCATGACAGCTGGCGTCAATAAATTGTAAAAACCAACGTAAGAATATTCTTTGTAATACCTAAAAGTATGTTCATAAAATAAAAAAGATCATATTTTTCTTAGATATGCTTCTGTGTTTATTGTGTGTATTATTATAAATGATAAACGTATGGTCCCTTAATAATCATTTATAGTAAACAATTCGCATAGCACCAATTGAAATCATATTTTTCCTAATCGAAAATATACAGTGGACTGTAACGACAAAAAAAACGTGTGTGTGTGAGTAGTGATTAAGGGCCGGTTCTGGACCAGTTCAAGGTCACTCGCCCTCTCATGTGAGGAATGTAAGCTTTTGGTTCTCTTCAAGGTCAAACTATTGGCGGGAAATTTACATTTTAGGAGCTCGCTAAAAATAGAAATTGCAATGTCACCATCCTCATCATATTACAAGGTCAATCGATTTGGCGGGTTTGTATGTCAAGGTCAGAAGCTAAAAACAGAAATTCCAATGTCATCATCATATTACAATTCTTAGAAGTCTAAAAATAGAGTGGTCAAAGTCAAAGGTTATTGACCTGTAGGGTATTGTATGACATTTCTTAGAAGTATAAAAATAGAATCAATGCATGGAAACAAGAAGAATGCGAGTTGTCTATGCTAAAAAGTAGACCAAGGTCAAATGGTGCTTATATTGACTAAATTGAGTCAAGATGAAATAATTTACTAAACTAAAAGTAGGTGTGTATTTAACAAGTTTAAACATGTTGTCATAGGTACTTAAGTCAAGGACACATTTTTGTGATATAAACCACAGCGAGGTGTGTTGGAATCAGTCAGTTAGCAACTTGTGATTGTTAAACATGGAATTAGCAGGGTTAAACCAAAGCACCCACTGTAAACTTTTTAAAAGTGCATATGACCTCGAGATATCAAAAAGGTATAAAGTGATTAATGTGGCAGTAATTAATACTAAGTATGGTGAACGTATAGTGATGAAAACGGATAATTTTAAATGTATATTACCTCAACGCTTTTATGAGTATTTGAAAGAAGAAAATCGAATGGAAGGATTTAAAACGCAGCTAAACACGAGGGATGTCTTCATGAGTAGTTTGGATGCAGTCGGGAAAACAACAAACATAACATTTAGTTTTTACCACAACGCCACCCACATGATTTAACTAAAATCATTTCTTAAACAGCGTTTAGTCCTAGTGCAATTGCAAGCAAGTACAGCCGTTATAATGCAGGCAGCAATAACATCATTTCTGGAACGATCCAAACTCAGAAGTTCACCGTTATATATACCCCACATAGTTGCAGTAACAATATGAATAACAATTTTACCTTGTGTTGTTGGTGCTGTCAAAATAGTGATGGTGGTAATAGAAGTAAAAATGAAGAGAAACATGATGAAGGTTATTCTTCTAACACTAACAGACAGCCATATGATTTATCTGAAGTGTATAAACCAGCAGCAAATGAATACTTAATCGATTGTATTTATTATAAACTATCGAACGATACTCATCATGCAAAACATATGGAAATTGGATACAGTACGCACCTCAAGCTTGCACCAGTAGTGCGTATTGGGTGTGTTAACTGTGATCAAAGCGATAATGTAGTGTTGGATATGAAGGAATGGAATGAGCTTCTAAGATGGCATTCATATGTAGAATTACAATTTTTCCGATCCCAAGAAATTGAAAATAAAATTGACTGGTCAAATGTAAACGAAGAAGAAGATATAATCTATTATCAACATTATGAATCTCTATCTAGCAATCTTGGTATTTATTACAATTGGGAATTAATTAAAGGATATGACAGAATTTTGAAAACTGTTATGATAGAAAACTACAACTGCTGTTCTTGCACATTCAACTCATATAGTATAAAAGAATTACTCAATTTAAAGGACATAATAAGCTACAGATTGGAATTTCTTGCATCTTACAATCTGGTGTGTTTTTATGAAAAGTTCATACAACAAGTTGTTGACTACCGTCGTTTTCGTGAGAAAGAATTCCGTGGTGATGATGATGACATTTATAAAGACATTGATGATGTTATAAATGCTAAGTATAATATTAATTCACATAACACTGTGTGTTTAATGGAAATATTTTTTATCGCCCTGCTTATCTAATGTATAGCATTTACTGAATAAAGAAGTAACTATGAGTTGTATTTCTCAATTTAGGTTCTATCCATCCAGGTAAACAATGTTAGTTAAGAAGCGAAAGAGTGTAGGTGGTGGTTTAGTGAATGGTCTAATCAATAAACTTCCGTTTGAATTGCATTTACCTGGTTACCAGTATTGTGGTCCTGGTACAAAGTTAGAAAAACGACTCGCACGCGGTGACCCCGGTATTAATCAATTAGATGCTCAGTGCAAACTTCATGATATCAGTTACAGAGATCACAGAGATTTAGATAGTAGACATAAAGCGGATATAATTTTACAAAAAAAAGCTTGGGAACGCTTTAAATCATTAGACGCAACATTAGGTGAACGAACTGCAGCTTTAGCAGTCAGTACCACCATGAAAGCAAAGAGAAAATTAGGAATGGGGTGTAAACGTCGATCTAATCTAAAGAAGAAAAAAAGCAATGACGTAAATTTATTGCATTTACGAAAAACAATAGCTAAAAAAATTAAACCTAACGGAAATTTCACAGACACAATAAAGTCAGCGCTTTCAACGGCAAAACGTGCCGTAAAAGTTTAGGAGGAAAGAAAAACATTAAAGTTCCTAGAGCAATTCCCCTACCTAAACAAGGAGGGTTTTTACCATTTCTTATTCCGTTATTCACAGGATTATCAGCAATCGATGCTTTAGCTGGCAGTGCATCAGGAATTCCTAAAGCAGTCAATGATGCTAAAAATGTTAAAAAATTGCAAGAAGTGACATCGCGCCATAATCGCATGATGGAATCGGTCGCTATAGGCTCCATGAATAAGGAAGGCGGTGCACTATATCTAAAACTAAACAAATCTGGTGGTGGTGCATTATACTTAAAACCGTTTCCAAAAAACTGAATAGATTACCCGAAAGAGAGTTAACGGATATTGATTTAAAGAAATACACCAAAGATGTCCCCTACTTTAGGGATATTTTTATGAGAGATAGCATGCCTACATTACCACGGAAATATGAATCCGGAATTATTAACTTAGATAGCCAAAGAGGACCAGGTACACATTGGGTTTGCTACAAAAAGTGTGGTAAAAAGGTATGGTATTACGATAGTTTCGGTAATATTCGACTACCAATCAAAGTGATTAACTACTTTCGGGGGTGTAAAATATATTATAATTACAACCAAGATCAAGAGTTTAATACAATTATTTGCGGACACCTATGCCTACAATTTTTATATAAATAATCAACACAACATCAAATTTTCTCAGTTATGTTAATAACATTCAGTTTAGAAGGTGTTGGTAACACAGCTAGCTACAACTTCTATCCACCGATAGAGCTAGGTTTGGGGAAGAAATACGTTATTGGATTGGTTGGATTTTACGGCTGCAACAGCATTAGAAACATGTATACAGGCAACGATAGATTTTATTTTAGAACAAACACATCTCATTTGCAGGTGATTAATATCCCACACGGTGCATATGAGTTAGATGAAATTAGCGATTATCTAAAGTCTAAAATACCCACAGAAAAGTTTATCATTAGAGCAAACAACAATACACTTAAATGTGTTAAATGATCGATTTTACTAAAGAAAATTGCATTGAGCGCATGCTAGGGTTTGAGTCTAAAATATTAAAACCACATATTTTACATACATCTGCGTTAGACATCCAAATACTTAAACACACTAATCTACACGTAGAGTGCAACATTATAAAGGGATCTAATCGAAACGGGAAACGGGAAAGTATTATATGAGATTGATATTTCAGTTCCACCAGGTTATCGTCTAGATAAAACTCCAAGCAATACTCAATATTTAGAAGTAAACACTGACATTATTAGTAATATAACAATTAATTTGACTAATCAAAGACTTTGGTGAAAGTGAACCATTCACTGTATGCTTAGAACTAAAAGAACATGGGTCTGAGAATTAATCCAGGACCAATTCCATCTTTCAAAAATTCATATAAAAGACATCATCCCTACAGTAAGTCATTAATTAGTCAACAACCTTCATTGCGGTTAACATCTGCAGAGAAATACTTTTTAACGTCAATTGGTTTAAAAGTTCTCAACCACAATGGCAGAATCGTTAAACGTCTTTCAAAACGTACATTTTCATGATACTATAATTAAATCAGATATTCATACTTATCTTCCATATTGACCTTCCGAAGAAATACGCATCTTAATTCAAAGTCAAGATCTAATTACGGCTACTTATGATAGTTTTCTGTACATAGAAGGTAAACTTGAGCTCAAAAAAGAAGATGAAAGAAAAGCATTCAGCTTAACCAACAATTTCCCGAACTTTCTTTTCGAAGAAATTTGTTATGAGTTAGGTGGTCAGAGAGTGATGTTTTCAGGAATCCAGGTATAACATCTACGCTTAAGGGATATATTTCTTATACGGCAAGCAAAAGCAAAGCACTAAGCCATTTGGGATGGTCACCAAAGAATGAAGAACCATTAGTAGAATTCGATGAGAAAAGTGGAGAAAAATCTTTTACAGTATGCATACCATTGAACCACATATTTGGAATAATGGAGGATTATCGTCAGGTAATCGTGAATATGCGCCAAGAGTTAGTTTTAATTCGATCTAGAACCGATACAAACTGTTATTATGGTGAAGTTGATGCCGCAATAACCTTAAATAAAATTCAAATGGAAAGTACCACACTTAACACTTAGTGATGATGCGAAACTTAACTTGTTTCAAGGAATCAATAAAAATTCTATTGTTACTGTTCCATTTCGTCAATGGGAGTTATATGAGTTACCTTCTTTAAAACAAGCAACCTCAGACATATGGCCAATAAGAACATCAACGCAACTGGAAAAACCACGTTGGATAATTGTTGCATTCCAACAAGGTAACAGGTATACAAAGTCAGCAAAGGCCGGAAATTTTGATCACATTAACATCAGAAATCTTAAAGTACATCTGGATTCTGAGTATTATCCATATGAAGCAATGCATTTGAACTTCAGTGCTAACCAATATATACCTGCCTATCACAATTTTTTGAAATTTCGATGTGATTACTATGGTGAAGATGATAAAGATGCATTATTCAACTATTCCGAATTCAAATCATGTCCAGTATTTGCAATGGACTGCTCTAAACAAAATGAATCCTTAAAAAACTCAACAGTAGACATCAAATTGGAAATGGAATCTCTAACACCTTTCAATAATGGAATTGTTGTCTATGGTCTTATTCTCCATGACGCTATTATGCAGTACAGGGGAAGTGAAAAAGTTATAGTTATTGTAATATAGCCTAGTATATAAATAAAAATGTTGTAATTATGCGTTTAGCTTTATTTCGTCCACTAACGATGAAAGTAGTTGCTCAAAAACAAAAACTCTCAATTCAAAATCATGACTTTGATGCAAAGTCTATTACTTCAAAACATGGTGATTTACTTCCTAATAGTGTACGTGGTATTATATGTGGCCCCTCTAATTGTGGTAAAACAAACTCAATGATCAGTCTGATTACCGAGAAAAATGGCTTGAAATTTAAACATGTACACGTATACTCCAAGTCATTGAATCAAAACAAGCACAAACTTTTACAGCAAATCTTACTTCCAATGACGGATATAGGTTACTTTACCTTCAGTGATAATCAAGATGTAATTGAGCCTAATTGTGCAAAATCAAGCTCTATTTTTATCTTCGATGATATCGCTTGTGAAAAGCAAAATAACATAAGGGCATATTTTTCTATGGCTAGGCATAACGATATTGACTGTTTCTATTTGGGTCAAACTTCCAGTAAAATTCCAAAGCAATTAATTCGTGACAATGCGAATCTAATTATATTATTTGAGCAAGATGAATTAAACCTAAAACATGTGTATGAGGATCATATAAGTACCACCATAAGCATGAAATTATTTCGAGACATGTGTTCAAAATGCTGGGTAGATCCGTTTAGTTTCATGGTCATAAACAAGGATGCTGAAGTTAATAATGGTCGCTATAGGAAAAGATTTGATGAATATATAATACCTTAAACTCCTTACAGTAGTTTAGTAGGTACTGATCTGTTTAGGTATTAACAGCTATCTGTTTGTGTAAACCGGTATCTGTTCAGCAAACCCGCTTTACCACAATGGATAACAAGGAAATGATATTAAAGAAAAAAATTATTCAGGCTCGTAAGGTAATACAGCAGAAGTATAACAGTTTTAAAGTGCTCATAATGATAATGAAAGAACATTTGAAAGTACTTATAAACCCCAAATAGAACCTCTAACTGTAATAGTAAATAAAATCAATCCAGATAAAAAAAAAACCTAAAAAGGAGCCTATTCACGTTAAACCCAAAAAACCACCCCTATTCATATTTCCGAGAAAGCATGCTACTACCCCACTAGCCCGCCAGCTCAAGTTCAACGGGCTCCATGCTTCACTCCATTAGGTGATCCAAGATAGGGTGTTACTAGCCCACTAGCTCCGCTTCCGTTTTTTCAAACAAATCCTCCTCCAGGTCTTCGTACACCATCTTTCTTAGATACATGTGAGATTAAGATTGAGGAAGAAGAAGAACCTCTTAGTGTCACAAATGATTCTACTACCCGTAATGAACCCATCTCAGAAGAATTTCTCGAGCAGTATCATGAATTACCTCGCATATACATTAAACGTATTATTAGGGATCCTGAAGGTGTTATTGATCATACTTATGGAGTCCACTATGATACCCAAACTGACAAATTGACAATTGGTAATACTCCTGTTACAATTAAAGGGAACGATATGATTATTAAAGGTGTCACGTATAAAGGGACTCCAGGTTTATATGATCTGCTTATTATGAATGAACCCAATTTAAATCTAGTAAATTCAAAAGATAGAAAAGATTATAGAAGTATTTTAGAAGCTACTAATGTTGTAAGACGAGATTATGACGTAAGTGGGCGAATTCGAGGGAGCCGCAGCAAAAAGTATACACAAATAATCAAACCCTTGCTATCATGATCATCACCCACAACCAAGGGAGGTGGAGCTATGTTTTTTAAGGAATTAATAAACAGGCCGATTGAATATAAATATTGGAATGATGTATATGAACTAATTCGTTATCTAGAAGTATTGTGGGCAGAAAAATTGGCAGGGAATACAGGTGTCGTGAATGACATAATATCAATTGTAGAAGAACTGTATGAGGATGGGTACATTGAAAAACCAAACAGCCGTTTTTAAACAGTATAAATGAGAATGCATTGATGTCGACGTATCATAACTAAAATGACCCTTGACAAATTTGGACGTTCACATGTCCAGTATCATTTCAAGGAATTAACCCCTCAGTTTAAACTGATTGATGATAATCAATTTGATATCGAGAATAGGAGACTCAGCAATGTTTGCAGTCCCATAGATCCTCAAGATGCCATTACTGAGCAATACTATTTATCAACAAGATTCAATTTGGATGGAAACCGTTTGCCACAGTTGGTGGACCCGGTAGAAGATGGTGATGCTATAAGTAAAGGATATCTTGATTTTTGTCTACAAGCAGTTCAGAAAGCTTTTAAAGGAAGCTCTAACGCGTATCTAGTGTTGGAGCAAAAACTATATCGACTTAAAGAAATTGTGGATAAATTAGTACCATGTCCAAATCACAACTCGTCAACCAATTGCATAAACCTGCACGAAAAAATGTTAAACGAAGGCGCACAATAATTAGAGGTTTTGTTGACCTTTGGCAAGCAGATTTGGCTGAATTTAGCACATATGCCAAACAAAATAAGGGCTATAAGTATATATTAGTGGTTATCGACTGTTTTTCGAAATACTTATGGACTAATGGATTACAAACAAAAAACAGGTCAAGAAGTTACCAAGGCCATGCAAACAATCTTCAAAAAAGGACGGAAACCTACCAATTTGCAGACGGATGCAGGAAAAGAATCCTACAATGAGCATTTTACTAAACTAATGCAGCGTTATGGAGTCAATCATTAGTCCACCTATAGCACAAAGAAGGCTGCAATTGCAGAACGTGTTATCAGAACCATTAAGGGTACTCTTTATAAGTCATTCAGCCTACAAGGTAAATACAAATGGATTGATACAATTGATACCATCACCATGTATTATAACAATCCTAAGCATAGGACTATCGGAATGAAGCCCAAATATGTTGGTAATCATACAAAGCTAGAGGCTTACACTCACATAAAAATATTCGATAGGAATCGATATTCTGTGGGTGACATAGTACGAAACAGTAAATTTAAAAATATTTTCGCCAAAGGATACACACCCAATTGGTCTAGTGAACTATTTAAGATTGTGAAAGTTCGCATTACTAACCCTACTACGTACATGCTGGAAGACATGGATGGAAAGCCTGTACTGGGAGGGTTTTATGAATATGAATTACAAAAAACAAAGTATCCCGATGTAGTAGAAAAAGTGCTTTGCTCCAAGAATAATAAGTTATTCGTAAAGTGGTGGGGATTGGATGAAAGATTATGGATCACAAAGGATGATATTGTTTTATAACATTTAACCTGTACTTTGTGAAACGAATTACTTATATTAGTTATATAGTTTGTAGAAAAGGATGTAGCTCTTAGATGAAATAAAACACAATAAAATAATAGTATTTTATTTTTTAAATATCGCATTTATTTTTAAAATTTCATTATCTTATAAAGTGAACCTAAAGTACTTCTATAATCACTTAAATTACTGGATGGCCATATCCCCAAATCTGGCCCAAACCTCCATCCCAAGCAGCAATTTGAATTTGTTTCACCTTTATTGATGTCGTCTAGTATCCAGTAATAAATTTTGTGGTGCTCATCGTTTTCCCACGGTTGAAACTTATAGTTGATATTTTGTTCTAGTAATATTTCAATCAGAATATCGAGGTACTTGTAGTTAGCATAATATGTCGCTTTCTCAATACATTCAGTTATAATCAATAAAGTGTGTTTGTAGGCAATATTTTCTAAAGTAGATTTAACATTTGTTGAATCATGAACCCTTAATAAATTGTATAGATACATTTTAAGCGGTATGTCACCAAGTACATTCATATCGTCTAAGATCCTATCTACTTTATCAAAAGTTAATGAATTGTAGCCTTTATCGGTACACAATTTCATAAAACTTTTAATGGCATCGTCTAATTTAATTTTTTTATCAAATAATGTCTTAATAATAACTTCATCTGCACACTTTGCGTTTGTAGCACACATAAAAACACTCATCAGGAATAAGAATATATTGTAATATATTCAGTACAAATAAATAGCTTTCGGGGGAGGACTTCCATTAAAGAACGCTTCAGGTATTTTCTATAAATTTTATCACTATTGTACCATAGTTCTTCCTGCAATTTGTTTTCAAGATTGTTCATAATGATCAAAATTGTTTTCTGAAACAGAAGACGAATAAAATGCTATGTAAAGTTAAATCCCCAAGGTTTAGTATCAGTGAAATTGAAATTTACTAATCGTTTATCATCATAAGGATTACGTACTACTTTATTCTGTTTGATTGTAAACACATCATGTTTGTTTGATCTTATCAGATGCTGATAACACCTTATTACGTCACCATAAGAGGGTTCTTGATGTTTGCTATATTAACTATAATTCCTGTAACCTACCATTAAAACATGAATCTAGAGAGTACCAACATAATTTGCGTGTACGCTCTTTAACACCATTGATAATTCCACTACCTGTTTTCTCTGAAGCGTTCTTTAACTGTTTAAGTCTAACAATAGCTCTTTAACAATAATAAATTACTTTCAAGTTTAAGCAAATTTTCACTTGCCTCTAGATAAATTTTATTTTGTATTATATCTTGCAATAGCTTAATATTAGTGTTAATTATACGGATGTGCTTTACAAATTCATTTTTGGTTTTCAAGAATGGAATACGTCTTGTTAAAAAAACAATATTACTACTAACCTTACTCATAGTTACCTTCAAAACTGCATCCAACAATGCAAAAATATAAAGCACACACTGCCGATTATGCAGTAATGGACTTGTAGCAAATATTTTATTTATTATAACTGATAATTAAAAATTAATAATTTAAGTAACTATAGAAGTACTTTAGGTTTACAATTGCAATTACAATTCTAGTCACGAGTACAATATACTGACTGGTATAAAATGCTCTTTATTGGCTTATATAGTCATATAAACCCACATTCAAGATCAAATATCACAAACTTGTTATAACCTGTATTTGACTTTATACAGCATACAGAATCTCGTCTTATATGAAAATTAAATTTGGTACTTTCACAGGCATTACCTTTAGATTGCGTTGCAATAGTATTCGCAAGAACCTCAGTTCAGACAGATGCATACATTGCACTTTGTTTATTATTATTACTGGTCTTTACTGAGAATATCTATTAACACCTATCATTAATCTTGCTGATATTGCATGAAATAGTTTTACACGCTTTAGTTCATTGCCTATGCAGCATACAGAAACTTGTCTTACATAAAAATTAAATTTGATACTTCCACACGCTTTAATTCATTACCTTTAGATTGCGTTGCAATAGTATTCGAAAGAACTTTAGTTCAGACAGACGCACACATTGCACTTTGTTCATTATTATTACTGGTTTTTACTGAGAATATCTATTAACACCTATCATTAATTTTGCTGATATTGCATGAAATACTTTCACACGCTTTAGCTCATTGCCTTTAGATTACGTTGTAATTATATTCGTGAGAGTATCAGTTCAGACATTGCACTTTTTTTATTATCTTCAGTGGGCGTTTACTGGGAATATCTATTAACTTAACCTTGGTGACATCATATGAAATACTTTGTCATGCCTAGATTATGCTGCATTCATTACAGATCATCACCCTTCGCTTGCATAGGTCAGTTCATTCTACTAACCACTTCCACTTGTCAGCAATTTTAATAACGTTAACAGATTTACATGTATACAGTGTTAAAGTTTTATGTGAATACTCATTCATTACATAGTAGTTACGATGGCTTCAACAAGCAAGAAAACTAAACTGTCAATAAAAAAAATTATATTCTGCAAGATATCTTGGTGCAACCATGTTTTAGTTACCAGCCTGCAGAACCACTCCCGATACCTTCAAATGAAAGTATTCCTGTCATATCTATCAGAGACAGTGATGTGGAGGAGGATTTTTCACGATATTTTGAAAAGTAAGTATACGTTACTTAAATGAGTTTTCATTTACTGATTTATGTATTGGCTAATGTAATTTATTATTTTTCTGGTATTATAGAGAATATAGAGGGAAGAATTTATCCCTCATCCAACGGGTTGATGACCAGGAGGACCTTGCAACATCTCCACCAACACATCTTACGCAAGACCCTTCGACATTGCAAGAATTTAGGGCGAAGAGCGTGAGATGATTACATCAAATTTTGGCAGAATACACAAACAGTGAGGTGTCGGGAGTCGCTCGCGTTGAGCAACTAACTGTGGGGTTAGCTGATGCTAACATTAAGGAAAAAGTTGAAAACATATGGAAGACTGACTTACTCATGTACTCATTTATAAATTTCTACATCAAAGTAAAACAGTCCTTTTTGCAAATTTTAAGTGTATGTTGCGTTATAAATTTATTTATTGTAAAATATCATGTATATAAATAAAGTATGAAAATATAGTACAGTTAAAAGTGAAAAAAAAGCTTGCGTTAAATAAAAGTCAAAACAGTTCCCAAAAGCATGTAAATCTGAAAACTTTACACCATGCATTTATGCAATACAAATGATATAATTGCATTCATACATTTGCAAATCCCGTTTCAAAATTGTAATGTGAATTGGTAATAAAAAGTTTACCTAGCAGTCGTAGTAGTTGTATTTTATAAAATTAATAATAATTTTCAATTACATATTTACTTTTGAACTTATTCGTTCATAACAAAACTTATACTAAGTTAAGGAAATAATTGAATCCTTAAGTAAGTGTTGAAAACAAAATGTTAATTTCAAATAATTTCATAATTATATGAAATTATAACTTAAAAATACACTAAGAAGGTTATTGTAAAATATCATACATATAAATAAAGTGTGAAAATATAATACAGTTAAAAGAGAAAAAAAATCTTGCGTTAGATAAAAGTCAAAACAGTTCCCAAAAGCATGTAAATCTGAAAACTGTACGCAGTAGTAATATAAGGCCGGAGCTACTCCACTTCAAGGTCACCCATGTAAATCTTATGGGATTTATTTCAAGGTCAAGTGAGTTTTCTCATTATGCCAGAACGCGCTCCACGCCTCAAGGACGTTTGAAGCATGCTTTTGGGTGAGAGAATTTTTGGAGCAGGTCAAGTAATATAGGACCGGAGCTACTCCACTTCAAGGTCACTCGTGGTGACTTTCAAGACTAAATAGAGGTTACACTTTCGTAAGCTATGCATAAAAAGTAGGTCATGAGTCCATTGAAGGTCAAGGTCAGAGCTAAAACTAGAAATTACTGGTATAAACAAGTTTAAACATGTTGTGATAGGTACTCCACGTCATAAAGGAACTACTTCAAGATCACTCGTGATGACTTTCAAAACTAAGTAGAGGTTACATTTTCGTAAGCTATGCATAAAAAGTAGGTCATATCTGCATAGTGGGGATAGTTTAGAGTAACAATATAAGGAAATAGGGGGTAGTGAGTGTTGTTTGTGTGTATAACATGTGGATGGCATACGCTCAAGAGCAGTGGATCAAAGCATCCGACCTGAGAACAGCGGTGGAATGCTTGAAACAAGAATTTTCGGCATTAGTATTCGATGCTGAACATGAGGCTGTTTACGGACGAGGTGATTATAGTGAAGCGGAGTGTAACGTGTTAGTGAAAAAGTATGAAAAAGGAGTAACGATATGTGAAAAGTATTTAAATTTAAAAAAAATATGTGGAAAATGTTTTGTAGAAGAACTTAAAGCTGTACAATTGCATCAGTTTTGCAACGACATAAAAAAATGGGCATCTCCTGATGGTAGCAGTTATTCATCATCAGATGCAGATTAGCCTACTGGTGCAATTCCCCCCTCTACCTTGAAATATATATATATATATATATATATATATATATATATATATATATATATATAGAGAGAGAGAGAGAGAGAGAGACAGTTCCGGTGGAAACTAATTCAAAAGCGTGCTCGAATCAGTAAAGATGGATCTATCTGCATTGAACAGTAGCACTTTCTGTAAACCCTTCACGAATGTAAAAGAGTTTGAGGTGGGTGCAAAATATAAAGTGATTGATATCGATACAATCGACACGAAGTATGGAAAGCATATTGTCATTGAAACTGAAAACTTGAAGTGTATACGTCCTTTACGATTTTATGAATACTTCAAAAAAGAAGATCGCATTGAAACGTTTAAACAAGGTCTGGCTGAGAAAGACGTGTACATCACCAGTACCGGAACTGTAGGAAAGACAACATTTCTGTAAAATAATAATAATAATAATAATAATAATAATAATAATGTATATCCATGTATAATTGTTTGAAAATAAAAACTATAAATATTTTTAATTGCAAATAGTGACTTTTATTTCTTGATTAAATGAAGAGTAGATACATCATAATGAGGAAAGTTGTTATTGATGAGACTAAAAATGTAGTGTATAATATGATAGTGTGGTCCTTTGCTTATCGTAATGCAAGAAGAGGGCTGTGGGAAAATTTGGCGCTGGATAGATTACGTTTCCGTCGTAAATTAAAACAAATGGAATGCATTTTATCACCCGTACTACAAGAACAACATCGTGCTGAGGTATATCATGATAGATTTACAAGAACTGTTCTCCCCTCCACCATCATAATAATGTTATGAGGTGGGGGAAAACGTATAATAATTATAAAATATATATTTACGGTTACAAATTGATCAATTCTTGTAGTCAACACACAAGTTCATTGAAATGAATTTTAAAAGACTGTACATGGATAGCAAGAATAGTTGTAATAATAATTTCTTCACATGTTCGTGTTGGTGTTGTAATGATGGGGATAGTTCTACCACAGCAGCTATATCTACCGAATGCTCTTCCACAACTGAAAATTTACATAACACCGCTACTGATGAACGTTTAATTGATTGTAGCTTATATGATTTATTCGAGGCCAATTCTCCAAAAACAAATACATTGAAATTGGATACAGTATGCAGCAGCATCTTGAGGCAGTTATACGAATCGTATGTGCAGACGGACTTATTGTTATGAAAAGGCAAGATTGGGAGGTGCTACTCAAGTTTCAAACATATTTGGAAATGAAATTTTTTTGTTCCCAAGAAACTGAAAACCACATTGATTGGTCAAATATCAACGAGGAGACGGACATTGAATACGAGAAAAGTTCAGAATTGCTTGGTAACAATTTTACCATTTTTTATAATTGGGAAGTAGTTAAAGGCGCATCATCATCATCATCATCACCAGAAAGGTTATTAAAAAGCATAACAATTCAGCAAAACCACGGTCGTTACTGTACGTTAAACAAGAACGACTCTGAAGAGCTTTTCAACTTAAAGGATATAATTAACTATAGGTTGGATTTATCATACGGTCTCCCCTGTTTCTTTCAAAATCTCATCGAGCAAGTCAACAACTACCGCCACTTTCGTAAGATGGAGTATGGTGATGATGAAACAAACAGCGATAACAGTTATCATGACTTTGAAAATGTGTTAAATTACAAGTATGATATAAATTCTCACAATACAGTTTGTATGATGGAGCTGTTGCATTACCGACCTAGCTATTTGCTGTATCACATATATGAATAAATAAAATATTGATAAAAAATCTGCCTGTTCTTGATCGTTACCTATAATATAACAATTCCTCCTTCACACAAACAATGTTAGTTTGGAAGCGGAGAAGTGCACGTGGGGTGGTCTGGTTAATACTCTCATTAATAAGCTACCCGTTGAGCTCCATATTCCAGGGTATCAGTATTGTGGTCCCGGAACTAAATTAGATAAAAGGCTTCAGCGTGGTGATCCAGGTATCAACCTTCTAGACGCTCACTGCAAAGCTCACGATATCAGTTATAGGGATAGTAAAGACTTGGTTAGTAGACATCGAGCTGATTATATTTTGGAAAGAAAAGCTTGGGACCGTGTTAAGGCACCCGACGCAAAGTTAGGTGAACGCACAGAGGCTTTAGCTGTAGCAGGTATAATGAAGGCAAAACGAAAGTTAGGGATGGGTGTTAGCAGAACAAAACGATCGCGTAGCAGTCTATTGAAATTACATGGAATAATTAGCAAGAAAATGAAAAACAGTCCTAGAACCATAAAGGCTATAAAATCAGCTCTTACAGCAGCAAAACTGACTGTAAAAAGATTAGGTGGGAAGGGAAAGTAAGCGTTCCCAGAGTAATTCCACTACCTAAAGAGGGTGGATTTTACCATTTCTTATACCGTTATTTGCGGGATTATCTGCGGTCGGTGCTTTAGCTGGAGGGGCAGCGGGTATTGCAAAAGCAGTTAACGCATCGAGTAGTGCAAGGAAAATGTTAGATGAAACTTCGCGCCATAATCGTACAATGGAGGCCATCGCTGTAGGAAAGAAAACCGGTGGGGTGATATTTTTGAAACCCTATCGGTCAGGAGGAGGTATGGCTTTGCACTTGAAACCAATAATAAATAAAAAAAACTTCAAAACTACCGAAAAGACCGTTGACTGATGTAGAGCTAAGAGAGCACGCAAGGAATGTACCATACTTTAGGGGTGTGTTTATGAGAGATAATATGCCAAAATTGTCATGGAATAACGAGGCTGGTATTATTAATTTAGATAACCAAAAGGGACGTGGTACTCATTGGGTTTGTTACAAAAACGTGATGGAAGCGTATGGTACTATGATAGTTTCGGAAATATTCCACCACCGAGAGAAGTTCTGGACTATTTTCACGATTGTAAAATATACCATAATTACTCTCAAGAGCAACAATTCGGTACCACAAATTGTGGACATCTCTGTTTAAAGTTTCTATATAAATAGCATACTCAGTAGTTGGGAACATACAGTCACCATGTCAATCACCTTCAGTGTAGAGGGTGTTGGTAACATAGCGAGTAATAAGTTTTACCCCCCGATCGAACTTAATTCCGAGAAAACCTACGTAATCGGTGTCGTCGGATTTTACGGTTGTAATAGCATAAGGAATATACACGCTGGAAACTATAAATTTTATTACATAAAAGCGACAGAACTCAACGCTATTGAAATTCCACATGGCGCATACGAGTTGGAAGAACTGAGCACATTCCTACAAGTCTCTTTAGTTTAAGGGCAAATAATAACACGCTCAAGTGCGAACTTAGCTGTGAATTTGACATAGATTTTACTCAAAAGGATTCCATTGGACGTATGCTAGGTTTTGAACCGGTGATATTGGAAGCTAACGTTTTACATATCTCTGTATTAGATATACAAATAATTAAACATACAAATATTCACATAGAGTGTAATATTGTCAAAGGCTCGTATAGAAACGGGAATCCAGCGAAGGTGCTGTATGAAATAGACGTGTCTGTCCCACCAGGCCATCGTTTAGACAAAATTCCTAGCAATCCTCAGTATTTGGTAGTCAACAACAATACTATCGGTAATATTTCAATTAAATTAACGAACCAGAAGGGTGAATTAGTCGATTTCGGGGAGAGCGAACCATTTACGGTACGACTGGAACTAAAAGAATATGGGCTTAAGAATTAACCAAGGTCCACTTCCATCTTTCCTCAATGATACTATAAATACAGGACGTGAGCCTACAATGGTTTACTCAAGCAGGAAGCGTGCTGGTGAATTAACGTTTGGCGAAAAGTACTTTTTGGAATCTATAGGGTTAAAACCACATAGAAATGGTAGATTCGGTAAACATCTTTCAAAGCGCACGTTTTGATGAGACCATCACCAAGTCTGATATTCATACATATCTTCCGTACGGCTCTTCTAATTATGGATTATCCGATGAGATCCGTATATTGATACAGAGTCAAGATTTGGTAACCGCAACATACGATAGTTTCCTGTATATTGAAGGTAAAATGGAATGGAGCTCGGCCTAGAAGGAGCCGGTGTAAAACATGTTATCTAACAAACAACTTTGCACCATTCCTTTTCGAGGAAATACGTTACGAGTTAGGAGGTCAGAAAGTGGATACATGTAGAAATCCGGGTATAACATCCGCACTCAAAGGATACGTATCGTACACATGGAATGAAAGCAAAGGTTTACAGCATTTGGGATGGTCACCGAGGAATGAGGAACCATTACAAGTGGAACACGCTAAAAGCAACAAAGAAAAACATTTTACCGTCTGTATACCTCTAAAACACATATTCGGAAGTATGGAAGATTATCAGCAAGTTATCGTGAATATGCGACAGGAGTTGGTGTTAATACGTTCCAGAAGCGATGCTGATTGTTATAAGGGTACCGCAGACGACGCTAAAATAACGTTAAATAAAATTCAATGGAAGATTCCGCATGTGATGCTAAGCGACATTGCTAAACTAAGTCTGTTCCAAAAAATCAATAAAAATACAACCATTACGATTCCGTTTCGTCAATGGGAACTATATGAATTGCCAGCTTTAAAACAGACACAGTCGGACATATGGCCAATTAAAACTTCCACTCAATTGGAGAAACCTCGCTGGACAATTGTGGCTTTTCAAAAGGGGGAAGAAGTTTTCAACGACGGAAAGAGCGGCCGATTTCGATAACGTGAATATTCGCAATCTAAAGTTACACCTCAACTCGGAAAGTTACCCATACGAAGCGATGCATCTGGATTTCAACGTCAACAAGTACATAATAGCCTACCAAAATTATTTAAATTTTCGAAGAGAATATTACACGATCAACAATCATGAGGATGCATTATTTGACTATTCGCAATTCAAGACATGTCCAATATTCGTAATGGATTGCTCGAAACAAAATGAATCACTAAAACACTCGACTGTAGATGTAAAACTTGAAATGGAAGCGTTGGAGGTGTTTGAACCCGGTATCGTTGTCTATTGTCTCATATTACATGATGCCATGGTGCAATACAATCCTTTGACGGGAGAAGTGAAAAAACTATAATATGTTATAATAATAATAATAATAATAATAATCTATTGTAATATTAGATGTATAAAATAAAGAACCATATTGACAGTGTGCAGTTTTATTTCGGATAGACACTGATCAACAACAACAACAACATGCGAGTAGTGGTTCAAACTCAAAAACTACCTATTGTAAATCTCGATGATTTAACTCAAGCTGCAAACAGCGAGATACAACGGCATGGAGAGTTACTTCCAAACAGCGTACGCGCTATAATTTGTGGTCCTTCCAATTGTGGAAAAACAAACACCATGCTTAGTCTCCTAACTGAACCGAACGGTCTTCGTTTCAAACACGTGTATGTCTATTCAAAATCGTTGAATCAAGAAAAATATCGACTCTTGGGTGAAATTCTAGATCCCATGAAAGATATTGGTTATTATTGCTTCAGTGATAATACTGACATTATGGAACCGAGCGAGGCAAAACCCAATTCAGTGTTTATCTTCGACGATATCGCTTGCGAAAAACAAAACCATATTAGAGCGTACTTTTCAATGGGACGTCATAATAACATTGACTGCTTCTACTTGGGTCAAACCTATACTAAAATCCCCAAACAGCTGATTAGAGATAACGCCAATTTAATAGTGCTCTTCGAACAGGATGATTTGAATTTGCGTCACATACATGAAGATCATGTCGCCCCAATTGTAAGCATGCAATTGTTTCGAGACATGTGCTCAGAGAGTTGGCAAAATCGATACGGATTCCTGGTAATAAATAAAGACGCTGAAGTAAAAACGGCCGTTTTAGGAAAGGCTTCGATCAGTATATAATACCATAGCAGTATCGTTAAAATATCATTTGGGAAAAACAGCCTACAAGTAAACAGCCCCGTTTCAACAGGGTACATAACAGACCTGCTTTAAACTGACCTGTTTTAAACAGAGCTGTTTATTTACCTGTTAGACCTGTTTTATTGCTGATCCGCACCGATGGACAACGAAAGATTAGCGTTGACAAAACGTATAATTCAAGTTCGTAAAGCTATACAGCAAAAATATGATCATCTTAAGGAGGATCGATTTACTAAAGAGACAAATTTCACTAAAACTTACAAACCACTCATTGAACCACTTGCAAACATTGCAAAGAAAATCGAACCGCTAGTAAAGACGGAGCCGGAGGATGCTGAGGAGGAGGTGGAGGTATTCACAAAACCGTCACCAAAACGTCATTCCTCCCCTATCAAAAAGAAAAGGTCGCCGATTCAGCAGTACGGTACCACACCGTCAATACCTTATCATTTGCGAGGAATTAACAAACGAAGATCATCTTCTTTTAGTAGTAGTAGTAATTATGTTAGTCCATTCGCACAACTTCCGTATTTTCAAAGAAATCCTCTGCGTCAAGAGACACCATCGTTCCTCGAGACTAGTGTGATTGGAGAAATTACACCCCAAGTGGAAGAAGAAGAACATGTATCGAATACCACCTATTCTATTTCACTCAATACCTCTGCATCGAGAGAATTTCTGGAACAATATGATCCATTACCACGAATATACATAGAACGCATGCTAAGCGATGCATCGAATGTAATTGATACCACTTATGGAGTTCTTTACGACATTTCAAGCGATAAGTGGGCAATTGGCAAGACACCGGTAAAGATAGACGGAAAGGATTTGATTATTAAGGGAGTTCGGTATAATGGTACGAGCGGTCTCTATGATCTAATAATAATGAATGAACCAGACAAACGTCTAATAACTAGCGAAGATGAGACGAACTATACACAAATCTTAATTGCAACTAATGCAGCTCGTCGTGATAACAACCCGGATGAACAATTGAAAGGTACACGTGCCAAAAAATATACAGGGATAATTAAACCCTTACTGGAGAAGGTGGAGGTGAAGGAGAAAAAGGGGGGTGAAGTTACAATATTCAAAGAAATTGGACGACCAATTGAATACAAATACTGGAACAACGTGCATGAATTGATTCAAGATTTGGAGGTACTGTGGGCTGAAAAAATGGCCGGTAATACTGGGCTCGTTAATGATATCATATCAGTCGTGGAAGAACTATACGAAGATGGATATATTGAGAAACCCTCCGAAAACTTTTTTAGTCAACTATAGTTCGCGCAATGATGGACAAGTTTGGACGCTCTCATGTTCACGCTCAATTCCATAAACTGCTAAAATCACAATTCTCCATTACCGACGATAAGTTTAATGTCGAAAATAAGCGTTTAACTAACGTAGCCGATCCCATCGAACCTCAAGACGCGCTAACCTTACAGCACTATCAACTGACGAGGTTCCATTTAAATGGGAACCGCTTAAGAGCAGTAGCCGATCTTCAAGAAAACTCCGATGCCATAAATAAAGGTTACCTCGAGTTTTGTCTTCAGTTAGTGACGTCGCTTATAAATGATGTTCGTAATTATGTTGAGGTAGTACAAGCAGATTTAAATGCAACTAAAGAAACGTTAAGTAAAGGATGGAACGATAAGGAAGGATAGAACAAGTGGTAAACGAGTTGCATAAACCGGCACGCAAAAATTTCCCTCGTAGACGCACTATTATTAAGGGATTCGATGATCTATGGCAAGCCGATTTAGCTGAATTTATACCTTACTCCAAACAGAATAAGGGCTACAGATACATCCTGGTAGTTATCGACTGTTTCTCTAAATACCTATGGACGAGAGGTTTGAAGACGAAGACGGGGTAGAAGTTATGAAAGCTATGCAAACCATTTTAAAGAACGGACTCCCAAAAATCTTCAAACAGATGCTGGAAAAGAGTTCTACAATAAGCATTTCGCTAACCTGATGATAAAACATAACATTAATCACTATTCCACCTACAGCACTAAAAAGGCTAGCATAGCAGAAAGAGTGATTAGGACAATCAAGAATACCCTGTATAAAAAATTTGGGGTGCATGGAAAATACGTATGGATTGGTCCACTTCTCGAAGAAGTGACGACAGAGTACAATAACCGTAAACATCGAACGATCGGAATGAAACCTAGCGAAGTAAATGCTAACACAAAGCTTAATGTATATTCGAATCTGAAAATCTTTAATAAAACCATCGGTTTATGGTGGGTGACATAGTCCGCATTAGTAAATTTAAAAGCATCTTTGATAAAGGTTATATACCAAACTGGTCTAGTGAACTTTTCAAGATTGTTAAAGTACGCGTAACCAATCCGGTCACGTACTTGCTAGAAGACATGAAAGATACACCTATACTAGGTGGATTTTATGGACAGGAACTGCAAAAAGCTAAATATCCGGATGTGTACTTGGTGGAAAAGGTCATTCGACGTAAGAAGAATAAAGTGTACGTGAAATGGTTGGGATTAAACGAATACTCGTGGATCGACGATGACAATAAAGTTTTATAAGCATATTATTGTTAACTACTTAACTAGAAATAAAAACTCAAATTTATAAGCAATAGAGGATTGTATAATAAGCTCATTTGTATTTCAATAATGCCGGTAAAAACAACAAGTAGTTTGGAACACTTAAATTACTGTAGAAAGCATCACTATTGGTTTAATAACGGATATAAATATCCGGCTTGTATAGGTATCGACTAATATGAATAATAAATTATTGTAATATAGTGTACTTAAGGTACAGACTAACATAGGATGTAATTTCTGTAAGAAAAATAATAATAAAAGACAAATTGTAATTTATTTTTTTTTTATTAATAAAAACATACTGATATATACATAATTTTTTGTTTAATCTATCTAATTATCTTATGCATTAGATCTAAAGTGTCTCTGTAGTCCTCAAACTTAACTGATGGCCATTTCCCAGAGTCAGGTCCGCTTGTCCAGCCTAACCGTTCGCCTTTCCGACCTTTTTCAACGTTTTCCAGAATCCAGTTGTATATTGTGAAATGTTCATAATTTTTTGACGGTTCAAAAGTGTATTTAAAGTTTTGCTCATTAATTACATCGATATATAGCTTAAGTGATTTACAGTTAGCATAATAAGCAGCAGTTGAAATAAATTCGTTAGTAGCCCAAGTAATGTCATGATAATGTTTCTTAATATTTTCGATACTATATTGTACTTTAGGTGTAAAGCAATTATCATTATCGTTTAGCAAGTTACATACATATCTTTTAAAAGAAATTTTTAAATTTAAGGAAACATTAATTTGACCAATTACATTTTCTAATTCTATATCAGTTATAAAATCTTTTCTACACAAACTTCTAATAACATTTTAATATAACGGTCTAACTTAACCTTTACGTTAAATAATGTGTTAATCGTATCGATACACGCTCCATCTGCATTCTCAGCATACCACTTAAAGCATTCATCAGGTATTACAATGTTCTGAAGTATGTTAGCAACTAGAATATAAACCTCTATAGAACCCTTCCCCATTAAGGCATGCTTCAAAAATTTCTTATAAATTTCTTGCGAGGAATGTTGCAATTCCTCATCCATTTTTTTAGAGATTGTTGATTACTCATTTTACGATTTCTACAACAACAAAAGAAAAGTATAAGATCATGTAACATTAAATCCCCAAGGACGAGTATCAGTTAACCCAAAATGTATTAATCTTTTATCATCATAAGGACTAAGAACCACCTTATTTTGTTTTATTGTAAACACCGAATGTTTTTTTGATCTTATAAGACGCTGGTGACGCTTTACAATGTTATAGTCGAACAGAGCCCTTTTATAATCATCTAATGTAACTTGTCTGACACTAGCCGATGTAGAACCTTTGGACTTCTTTACAACTTTGTGTTGGTTAACAGAATATGCATACATTTTTGAGCGTAAACCAACAAACTCTAACATAATTTTACCGTGATTTTCATCTTTCATTAAGCCTGGCACTTTTTTGTTAACTAATGGAATGTTATAAACGTTATCGGGATCATAGTCTGAGGTATCAAATCTATTAATATCCTCTTTCATACTCTGATATATGTCGGGTACAGAGAAGGCATACACAAGAGTTTGGCATTATTTTTAAATTTCTTTAAAATATAATTATAATGAAAATCATATAAAAAGGTTTTTGAAACATCTAATACCGAAAATCCTGCATATATAGGTTTATTCAAAAAGACTTCCAATTTGTTCATTTCTATTATAATCATGTCGTTGTCAAATATAGTACAATTGTGAAAATTGGGTTTGGATATAAGTGCGCGAGCCCCAAAACGACCTTCCCATTTTGTGACTAAACGCACATCCTTATATTTGCGAACATTTTCCATAAGTTTACCAAAACGCTATTAATCATTAATTTAAAAAGTTCTTATCAAATTCGTTTTTGATTCCTGCCTTAACATTGTGTTCAAAGCTATATATGTTTTTAACCACGCCGACTGTTTGAAACGTAAAACCCGATTTACTTTAACTAGTCTTAATCCCTGCTCTAAATACATTTTAAATTCCTATAGTGAAGAACGTAGTTACGTTTTGGGTACAATGTGAGCAATAATTTCTTTAATTTGGATTTGGAATACGGGGCTGGGGGTATCATGTGCTCAGGTGCCAAAGGTAGATCGCTATGGGACTCATGTAACTGTGTGGGTAATCCAAGTCACAATCTATGATGAACCCAATGTCTGAATCGTTAGGATTATTTAATATGCATTCAATATTAGGCTCATCGATGAAAGAAAATTCCCCATATGGTAAAAATTCTTCCATTGTTCTTCCATAAAGGTTGTTAATATCATAATAAATTAAAAAGCTCGTTGGGATACTAGAATCGTAGCTTTCACCCATGTATTTATTATTAGCTTTCGCGTAACGGTTGGAACACTGCGATACTCCTCCTCTAATACCTCTTTCGATGAACATAACCATGTCGATATCGGTAAAAGTTCTAATCTAACTTGAGAAATTTTAACATTGCATCAAATGCCAAACCTGGCGCTGTATAATAATAAAGAGGGTCCAGTTGATATGCGCTTAAGCAGGTTCGACGAAAATTTTCAAAAAATCCGCCAAAAGTAAAACATCTGTTTTAGATATAAATCCGAGTATTGACCTAACGTTTCAAGTCTAAACGTATTCCAAACATTAACGGCATGCATATAATCTTTATCCGTAATATCTTTGTTTTGAAGCTTACTAAAAATGCAGTTTTGGAGGTAAAGTAGTTTCATTAAGTTTATCCCAAGAATCAACATATTCATGTGGAAAGACTCCCTTACAAACTAATAAATTAAATTCATTATCACTATTACAATTTGATCGGGTAATATTTTTTTTATCATTCTCCAAATATGATGACAATTTCTCAATACTGCTACTCATGAACCTAAAGGAGTCAGTAAACCTATAGTGTATCTTTGTATTGTTGACTAATTTGGTGAATGAAATGTATTTTTCTTTATTTAACGGTAAAAGTTTGACCTGGCCCGGAAAGCCGTTTGCTAATTCGCGAATAATAAAGTGTGAATTGTAACCACTAAGATTGTGAAATATTACAGGTATAACATGGAACACCTTAAAATTTAAATTACAACCTCTGTGTGCCGCGGATCTATACTTCCCTGTCAAATGATCGTGGCCTCTAACTTTAATATTATCCCCCGTAAATGGTTTCCTACAAATATGACATACTACCGCATTCTCATAATCTTTAATCTGATCTTGTGTTAGGTTATCCATTGGTACAACCATATTAAGTATATTGTTAACCCAATACGCCAAATTTAATAATTCATTAACAAACCACGTAATACAATCCTCGCCCCTGTACAACTGAAATTTAGATAATGAGTCGTTATAAGAACATTTCAAATAATAAGCTATACTAAAGGGAACATGTTTTCACATACACGTGTATTACTTCCTTCATCGTCTACCCGAGAGGATTTTTCAAGTATGCTTTCAAGGTCTGCATAAATGACGAACGGTACTTTTTCTTGATATGTGAAATGTTTAAATTCCAAAATTTTTCATCGTCACTCATCGGTAATCTAGAGGAACACGTATTAAATTCGTGACAACGAGCTATATGCTTTTCTAAAAGTATGTTTGTAGAGAAATGATTCAGACATCGATTACAAAAAATTTTTTTATGATCCCTATTGGATAGTTGCTTGGCAAACATAGCTGACATACTTTTTATCCAAGTAAAGTGATAAAATGTATTATTATTACTATTAATGTAACTTGGTATACCTTCTTCTGCACCACATTTGTTATTTTAATCGCAAGGTAAAATCAGTAAATTAATTGACTCTCTGTTATTCATGTGGTTCTTACTTAATAAAAATGGAAACACTTTTTTACCCTTTACACAATATAAGTTAATTGAAAGGTTGTTTAACTTTTCAAATTTGCCGATGTCGTTTAATTTAATAGGAAATTGAATAGATTCATATTTTAAAATATCGCTAAAATGAGGATAACTAAAAACTCTATCGTTATGATTTTGTACTGGAAATAAAGCAGATACTATGGCCCACAAGAAACAGTATTCATCATTATTTTTTACATTAACAACTGCCCGCTTCATTGCTATGAAATTAGGTACTTTAACATACGTCGAAACACCTCCCCTTATAGGAATGTAATTGTTAATATTAACCTTTAAGTGTAAAATTTCTTGCAAAACTCATCCCGAATCCCTTTCCGCAAACTCTTCTAATTTTGCCTGAAGTTTATCGAATACATGCGTTTTGTACCATTGTTTAAGATCGGTACCAACATCTATAATTTCATTTTTGGAAGCAAACGTTTTTAAGTCAAGCTCAAGGTTTTGAGGTTGAATGAAATGACAGGCTAAAACGACATTTACTTTAAGCATTGATTGTCGTAACATTACATTAATTTTTCTCGAAAAACTTTTATAAGCACATTTCAAGAATACTAGCGGATCTTTAATATTTAAATTGACTATAATACCTGTAAGTAATCTGTCATTGAAGCAAGATTGTACATCGTGCCACTGTAAGTTACTTGAACTAATTGCTACACCAGCGCCTCTTTTATCTAAAGTCTGTCTTAATTGATTTAATTTCGCCAGATAACATTTGAGAATTGATAAATTACTTTCAAGTCTAAGTGGATTTTCATTTACAGTATACATTTGAATTTTAATAAATTTTTCAAAGTCCTGATATTATTTCTTACCATATGAATATGTCTGGTTATTTCATCCTTAGTTTTCAATAGTTTAATAGCTTTGCGAATTACCTTAATTAATTCACTACTTGTAACAGAAACCGAATTTATATTCATATCTAATTATTTTAACTGCTTATTTACCTTAGAAGCTATAATATTAAATGTAAACAAATATTATTTAAATTCACACAGACACACACGAACAATTTAAAAAAATCAGCGTAACTGGGGAGTGACCGTTTTGTTAACTATTTTCAGACTACAAAACACTTTAGAACTATTACAAAGACAATTGTCGGAAGGTAATCGCTCTTTAACTTTAAGCTGCGATATCTGCCATCTTACCGTACATCATCGGTTTATATACCTTCTCAAGTTAACGATAGAGGTACAATAACCCGATGGTCAACGAGTTTATGGAACATTGATGTCCTTCAAAAGATAAGAAATAGAGCAAGGTTATAAAATAGTAAAGCGCATAAGACAATACATATATATATATATATATATATATATATATATATATATATATATATATATATATATATATATATATAATACCAAGACCGCCTTTCAATATCGTAAAAGATTGACAACCAAAGCGCTTAAAGTTACCATTTTTTGACATTTTTGGGCATTTCCGTGGGTGAATGACCCCAAAATTGCCAAAATTGCCAAAATGTAATTTGACACCCGAAAATTACCAAAAATGTAATTTGACACCCGAAAATTACCAAGAAATGTAATTTGACACCCCAAAATTACCAAAAAATGTAATTTGACACTCCCAAAATTACCAAAAAATGTAATTTGGCACTCCCAAAATTACCAAAAAATGTAATTTGACACTCCCAAAATTACCAAAAAATGTAATTTGACACCCGAAAATTACCAAAAAATGTAATTTGACACCCCAAAATTACCAAAAAATGTAATTTGACACCCCCACAAAATTGTGTAAAAATGTAAATTTGACAACCCCCGAAATTGTCATGAAACGTAATTTGACACACCTCAAAAATTACCTTAATATAATGTAATATGATACCCTCCAAAAATTATAGAAAATTGCCAACAATTAAAGTTTGACATCCAATTGATTATACTACCTGTTGTCAAAAATTTTGCTACTAATTTTATAGATCACATAATTACCTTGGGTTAGTCCCTTAACCTCATTTAAGTTAACGAACTAGTGTAGTTTAGTTTTTTATTATTTTTTCTAAAGTGTTTTAATTGTTGTTATTTGTAAAATAAATGTTTAATTCTTTTTCGGCTTTTTTCTTATAGTGAAATATTCAGATCACCTATAATGTGTAGAGGTTTTGAAAATAAACGTTTTAATTCTTTTTACTTTTTTCCTTAAGGTGAAATATTCACATCACCTATAACTATAAAGTGTAGAGATTATACATCAAAAAAGTATTACAATTTTACATGTGGAATTAAACATAAACAGTAAAAATCATAAGTAGTTGCATAACGATTTTGCACAATTTTTCCAAGTTCAAAATCTCTTTGATGTCACTAAAGTTTTAGTAAGATGAAATTTGTTTTTCGTTACATGATTTCGTTAAATATTATACTTAAATACAGTTTTAAAAGATTCTTGTTATAGGATACAAATTTCCGTAATAAAACATCTAACTCAGTAACATAATAATAATATTTAGAACAAAATCTCAAATTATACATGATTTTTAAAAATGTACATACTTTTCTTAAAACAAGCATTAGAAATTTATATTCATATCTTGGGTTAGTCCCTTAATCTTATTTAAGTTAACGAACTACTCTCACATATGTTCGTTCATTACCCTTATCATTTCCGCTTGTTTTGCCAACGTTAACAAAACCTACACCTATATATATATATATATATATATATATATATATATATATATATGTTTAACATTGCACTTCTTATTCAGTTATTATATGTACATCTACATTGCAATAACACACGTATACATATATACATTACAATGGCGTCTTTATCCAAAAAAACCAAATTGAGTTTAAAAAAGAAAAACGAAAAACCACAAATACTGCAGCACTTGCTGGTGCAGCGAGCTAGTACTGCTGTATCACTACCGCAGCCACTACCACCATTATCATCACCTGCAGATATTCTTGTGATAAGTATCCGGGACAGTGATGTCGAAGAAGACTTTGCACGCTACTTCGAAAAGTAAGTTACTTATTTCTTAATTTATGTATGATGATTGCATTATTAATGTGATTCATTTTCCACTTACAGTATCTCTCCTGCTACTACCGCGGTAGCATCGCCGGCGTGGATGCGTGGGGGTAAAAACCTCCTGCTGCTCGACATGCCTTCGCAAGGGCACCAACTCCCTGAGACGTGTCAACCCCCCGAGCCCGCGGTAAGGCTGCTTCATCTGCGGGAAACAAATTTGGAGTGGCTGCGTGATTTCTGCATTTCTAACCAAGATCTTGTGGCTGAACTTAGCAATCGTGTGGCCCGGCTAACTAAGGAGTTAGCTGAGGCCAGGGACGAGTTGGCATCGGCCGAAAAAACTGGTCGGAATGCAGAACTAGTGTTTCGTGCCTTGGACAATATGGATCCTTAGAGTGTTAAGTGTAGTTTAGTGTAGTTTAGTTTTTTTTATTATTTTTTCTAAAGTAGTTTTAATTGTTGTTGTTATTTGTAAAATAAATGTTTAATTCTTTTTTCGGCTTTTTTTTTCTTATAGTGAAATATTCAGATCACCTATAATGTGTAGAGGTTTTGAAAATAAACGTTTTAATTCTTTTTACTTTTTTCCTTAAGGTGAAATATTCACATCACCTATAACTATAAAGTGTAGAGATTATACATCAAAAAAAGTATTGCAATTTTACATGTGGAATTAAACATAAACAGTAAAAAATCATAAGTAGTTGCATAACGATTTTGCACAATTTTTCCAAGTTCAAAATCTCTTTGATGTCACTAAAGTTTTAGTAAGATGAAATTTGTTTTCGTTACAAGATTATCCATTTATTTCGTTAAATATTATACTTAAATACAGTTTTAAAAGATTGTTGTTATAGGATACAAATTTCCGTAATAAAACATCTAATTCGGTTACATAATAATAATATTTAGAACAAAATCTCAAATTTTACATGATTTTTAAAATGTACATACTTTTCTTAAAACAAGCATTAGAAATTTATATGCGAAAATGCGAACTTATGATTTTATAATATAGTTAAAATCAAACTTCATATCACATTATTTATTTATTTTGCACCCTTCTTATTTTTAAACTCTTCAACTTCAGCTTCATCTCGTACATTTCAACGTTCTCATCACTATATAATATAATTGTTAGACTAGTGTTATTTGTAAATAAATGTTTATTTTTCTATTTTACTTTATTTCTTATAGTGAAATATTCAGATCACCTATAATGTGTAGAGGTTGTGAAAATAAATATTTTAATTCTTTTTCCTTAAGGTAAAATATTCACATCAACTACAACACAGTTTTAATAAGATGAAATTTGTTTTGTTACATGATTATCTATTTATTTCGTTAAAATATTATACATAAATAGTTTTAAAAGATTCTTTTATAGGATACAAATTTCCGTAATGAAACATCTAATTGGGTAACTTAATATTTGGAAGAACAAAATCCCAAATTTTACATGATTTAAAAATTTACAGACTTTTCTTAAAAACAAGCATTAGAAATTTATATGTGAAAATGCGTACACCCTAAATCTACCTTCTAAATCTTTAATTTTCATATCAACACCTTCAACCTCTTCTTTCACTCAACAATAATTCATACTTGTTCTTTTTATTTCCATACTCGAAGCTGTCTCATTCTTCTATTTATTTCATACACCTCTAAATCTACCTTTAAATCTTTAATTTTTCGTATCAACACCTCCAACCTTTTCTTTCGCTCCACAATAGTTAATACTTGTTCTTTTCTTGCGTTTCCTATCTTGAATACTACCATTTTCATCATTTCTGCTAATACTAAATCACACACACCCAAGGAAGCCTTTTTATTATAAATCTACATCCTTCAAAACCGCTAACCTAGGCTTCTTCTTCTTTTTCTTCTTTCCATGAACTTATTCTATTTTTAGACTTCTAAGAAATGTTCTACGATATCCCTACAGATCAATAATCTTTGACCTTGACCTTCACCACTACACTTTCAGACTTTCTAAGAATTGTAATATGATGATGAAGATGATATTGCAATTTCTATTTTTACTTTGACCTTGACCTGCTCCGAAAATTTAAATTCCCCGCCAAAAGCATGCTTCAAACGTCCTTGAGGCGTGGAGCGCGTTCTGGCATAATGAGAAAACTCACTTGACCTTGAAATAAATCCCATAAGATTTACATGGGTGACCTTGAAGTGGAGTAGCTCCGGCCTTATATTACTACTGTACGCCATGTATTTATGCAATACAAATGAAACAATTGCATTCATACATTTGCAAATCCCGTTTCAAAATTGTAATGTAAATTGGTAACAGATAAAAATAGAAGGTTCGCATTCACACCTGCATTTCGAAGCAAAATAACTGCGTTCATTATCCTACAATTGTTGAAGCAGTAATCCATCGAAAATTGTAAATTTGGAGTCCTGATCAAAATAAATTAAAAAACAAGTCATGTTTTAAGTGCTGTTTGTTGTTTCAAAATTGAATTGGTTAATTTAAAGAGCATTTCGATACATTAAATGGATAAATTGTATGCATATATTTCTTCTGAGCTTACGTAAGTACAAAAAGTTGTGATTTAAGTGCTCTTTGCTGTTTCAAAATGGAATTGGTTAATTTAAGAGTCATTTATTCATATTTTGTTAATTTATACGTGAAATTGATAAATTGCCACTTATAAAACACAACTGCGTTGAAAAAGAAATTTTTTTTCTGAGAATTAGGTGCAAATTTTAAATTTTCAGGAGCGCATCTTTTCTAGGACTTTACTTTTGCCCTCCCCCGCAACCCCACCTATACCCTGCGAAAGAGCAAGTCCACATCGAGTCGTCTTTTATCTCTTTCCATATCTATTCCATGTCTATCGTTGTTTACACAACAATAATTGCAATTATACATTCCATTCTAGTACAATACTTGTATTTTAAGTAAAACATAATATTACAAATTATACTGATAATACTATATGGGTGCATTTTGCAATTGCATGCTTTTTACTCATTACGAGTACAATCCATTTAACATGAGTTGTAATTGTGTATATAAATGTAAAATGTCCAAAGATGCATTGTGAAAGTTAGTATTACTTTATTTCATAAAAAAATCGTTAGAATCTATTTTAGAAAAAAAACCGTATTACAAATACTTTACAAATATGTTAAACTTTTATTATACTATATCATATTTCATATTGATGCTCAATCAATTTGGAAAATATTAAAAATGTACGGTTTATATATTAATAGTGATATTTCATAGTAAAAGAAGTTTTTCCACATTTTTTTAGAAAATTTGGAACTGCTATCTTTTGCGCTTTTATTTGTTTAGTCTACATGCAAAAAATGAAATTTTTGGGTAAAGGACTAGCGGGTTATGATTTATTAATGTATGCAAGTATCAACGTTTACGTACATGTAAACCACAATTGTGCTATTAACAAGATAAAATTTTTTTCACATTTCTTTAGTTTTGAGAAAATTTGGAACTGCTATCTTTTGCGCTGTTATTTGTTTAGTCTACATGCAAAAAATTGGAATTTTTGGGTAAAGGACTAACGTGTTACGATTTATTAATGTATGCAAGTATCAACGTTTATGTACTACTTTCACAAGACTCTTTGTTTTGAATTTTTTTTTAATTCTGAATTTATTTAACTGCTATCCTTTGCGCTGTTATTTGTTTAGTCTATATACAAAAATTCAGAATTTTTGACTTAACGATTAAACTGCTATGATAAAAAGAGTATATTTATTTTAAAACATTTCACACACATAAAATTTTTGTTTACTTCAACATTTCATACAATAGCTAAGATAACGTTATTCACCTTTTCTTTGTAATAGTTTTATGTGATAATTATAAGGTTATAATGTCATTTCTTCCTACATAATTTGTATACTTTAATAAATCATGATAAGAATTCAATTAAACCATACGGAAACTTGTTTTAAAGGGTTTTTCGTTTGAAATTCACTTTTTCGTAATTAATTTTCTTCTTATATGCCTACACACACTTTATTTTTTTATTCAAATGAATACTGTTAAAGTGCCTTTTCTTTATGTAATATAACATACACTACTGTAATTACTTATTTACTTTTTAAAGCGCCTTTCATTCAAATTACAACGCACCTTTATTTAATACTTTTCATAGCACATTCACTCGAAGTTGATTCATTTCTTCTTCAGCTCATACAGCTCTAAATCTACCCTCAATTCTTTTACTTTCTTGATTAACACCTCGAGTTTTTTTCTTTCTTTCATCAATACTTAATAATTGTTTCTTTCTTTCTCTTCTTATCATTCTTATTACTTTCACCATTTCTAGCAATAAAAAGTTTACTGAATCATGCAATCCCGGAGAAGCCTTTTTATTATAAACATTCACCCTTTCAAAACTGCTAACCTACTAAAAAAAACCTTTAAATTTCTAAGAATGATTACCTTGCAACTTCTATTTTTAGCTTTGACCTTGACCAGCTCCAAAAATTTATATTTCTCGCCAAAAAGTTTGACCCTGAAAGTTCTATTCTTAGATCTTCTATTTTTTAGCTTTTCACCTTGACCTTTTTATATTTCTAAGAAATGTAATATTGACCTTGAAAACTCTATTTTTAGACTTCTAAGAATTGTAATATGATGATGACATTGCAATTTCTATTTTATATTTTATGTCACACAATTCAGGTACGTACACTATAAGATTAATATTTCGATTTATTCTTATTATTGTAGATGACAATACATTTTTGATAATGCAGTAAATCCAAACAGCGAAACGTAAAACAAAGATTTTGTATTTAATTGGTGGTGGTTAAATATGCCTTACTACATAACTATAATTCTAAAAAGTAAAACAAACTTTTAGAAACATAAAGAAAACTTAAACATACCGGAATGTGAGGTGATACTAAGCAAAATAAAAAAAATAACAATTTTACAGTCTTCAACCACAAAATAAATCATAATAAAAAGAAAACGCTTGTCACACACTCACATTACTCCACGAATAGCCCAGCTCGAGCTCAAAGCACTGTGTCTCCGACAAACACAAAATACATAAACTCAATACTAATAAAAACAAAAAAAAAATCAAAATCTTTCACATCAACCATCTCTTGCATAAAAATGGAAATAGGCACAGATTTGAAAAATATTTGTTTTACCTTTTAATCTAAAACTAGCAAATCTGCTATAGATTACATATTTATATACTTGATGGCGAATTGTAAAATGTGATTTTCGCTGGGAAGCTCTGTTGACAATAAGTTTAACGCGTTGCGTAACATTCTAACTTATTACTACAACTTCAAATTTTCATTTAAAAAAGTTACCTTTAAAAGTAAATACAAAAATGTTTAAGTGGCATCTTTATGTTTTACATGTCTTTCAAAACTTTTAATAGTGGTTTAAGATAGACTTTCAAATATTAATGTAGTTAATGTACAATACCTCAAAATCAAAATACATCAAAATACATCTATAAGTCGTTCCTAATGTTTAACGCTTGTACAAAATTTTGAAGTACGTCATTTTAAATTATAAAAGGATATTAAAATAAAATTTTAAAATATTTTTATAAAAACAACTAATTTCCTCTTCAGGGGTTAGGACTTGCATTCCTTATTACTATGTAACAACCTTTTTTTGTGGTTGTATTAAAAAATACGTTAATCTAAGATCATTAATTTATTTGGCGTAAAATTAGAGGAGTTTTTAATTATTTACATGTAAAATTGAGAAAGGCAACTTAAATTGCATTTCCTAGAACAAATCTTTTGGGTGTAATATTACATAAATAGTTTTAGTTCCTTTCTTAAAAAATTGGATTTATATTATTGTATCCGCGCAAGCGTGAAGATTTTAGGGAATACACTTGAGTTATTCTGAAAGCTTTTTTTACTTCACTTAATGCTGACTGTTAACAGCAATAAGCATGATTTTTACTTAATTTTTTATATTTTGGTGCCATCAGAATTTTGGTGGTAAGTTATTTTTTTTCTCATTATATTTAAAACTAAAGCCTTTGCTTTTTTATTAGTCACTTTTTTTTAAGTACTTTTTAAGTACTTACTTTTTAAGTACGCACTTTTAATTACCTTTTAATCACTTAATTTGTATACTTAATTTGTACACTTAGATTGCACTTATTTGCACTCCTATTTGACTAATAATCTTTAATGGCACGTATAAGTCAATATTTTACTATGCTATTATTGTAAATGGCAAGTTTTACTTGAGTTACCTTTACAACGCAAGTTCTACATACTTTTACAAATAAATTTGGCGAATTAAACTTCAAGGAAATTCCATATTTTAAGGATAACTAAGCAAGACATTGACCTCACCATATGAACCATTCTGCTTCATAGTACCTGTCACAGTGTATGTACAGATCCGTTAAAAGGTAAAGTTTTTTTATAATTTAGTATAGTTTATGACTTCTGAATTTTTTTTCGTTTTCAAACATATATTAAATAAACTTATGTATAACTTGTTATTTTATTTTCATTTGTGTTAATTTGTTTATAGTATTCAATAACTAGGTTTTGTTGTTCCTAGATAGATATATAAAAAAAAAGAAAGACAACATGGCGCTCGAGAATTTATCATTTTTTCATAATTTTTAGATAACATTTGTTTTGAATTAAGGATAAGTGAAAATAATTAAGCTGATGAAAAGCATGCAGTATTTCAGGTGCGTTAATTGAACCCTCCCATCTTAATCAACCGATGAGCCGACGGCAGTAGCGAAAATCATTTGGTAATTATTTGTATTAATTAAAATTATTTGATCAATTTATTACATCATCGCATTTGTTTTAACATTATAAGTTGGCCCAGTTTTAGTGTTTATATACTGTTTTAATGTTACAACTAGTCCACTATTTGATCCGTTTATTTTTAACATATATTGTTAGCAAATTATTAAATTTGTACAGCTTTTCAACTTTTACTATTTTTCTCCATTTTTATTTCGACAATAAGGTTGAAACTACGTGTAGGTATATGCGTTTTTCACGATTTTTATTGATTCTGCAGCACCCCAGTCGAAGATGTTGGTTCAAGGAATTTTTTTTTTAATACCATTTCTGGTATCTCGATCAGCTTGAAATTTTCTATCTACTAATTATTTTGTATCTTTCATGCTTCTAAGAAATGTCAACTTAAAAGTTGCATTTAAACGACTAGTTTATATGAAAAGTTTTAAAACTGTATAGGTTAACAGGTACTTCTGGATGTCCTACATATCCCAAAAGTTGATACCGATCTACGATTTTCCTGTAATAGCAGTACACCAACTTCCATCGGTCCAACTCAAACGGTAGATATCGCATTTACGCACACATGCACACACGCACGCACGCACGCATACACGCACACGCACGCGCACACACACACCACACA